>CM034156.1:309641312-309884030 GCA_019776745.2 Taxus chinensis | reverse complement strand
AAAAATTGTTGTGGACAATGACACCTATTTCTCTTCCAAGGAGCTCACATAGTTTTGTTATGGCTTTGGAATCTCCCTATCTCACTCTTCTGATTACTACCCATAAGGAAATGGGCAAGCTGAGTCAAGCAACAAGAACATTGTGACCATTGTTCACAAGCTAGTAGATGAGAATCAAAGGAAATCACACAAGAAGTTATATGATGCATTTTGGGCCGATAGGATCACTCCTAAGAAGGAAATAGGTATGTCACCATTCCAAATTTTGTATGGAGTTGAGGCAGAGATTCCCCTAACAATTGAGATGCCAGCTCTCAAGTTGCTATAAGAATAGAAGACGGTCAATACAAAGACTCCATTGACAAGAGGATCCTCTTCCTGGAAAATCTGGAAGAAAGTAAATGCCAAGTGGTGGATATAATTAAAGAGCATTAATTGAAAGTGAAGAATTTTTTTGACAAAAAGACCATAGCAAGGAATTTCAAAGTTGGAGATTTTGTCCTGCTATGGGATAAGAGAAGAGAACCAAGGGGCAGCCATGGAAAGTTTGATTCATTGTGGCTGAGCCCATTCCAAATTCATGGAGCTTGTGGTGAGAATGTTTTTCTCTTCTCATACTTGGATGGAATGCCATTGTAATTTCCTTGAATCAGGAAATACTTGAAACTGTATCATCAATGAAAGCTGGTTATCTCCCGTCTTGTACCATAGGTGCTTTATAGGTTTGCTTTTCCCCTTTCTGTTGTGTGGTTTTGGTTTAGTTTTGTTTGGTTTTCATCATGTGTGTTTTGGCTTGTGTGTTTCCTCCTCCTTCCATTCTTTCTCATAATTGTACATGACTCTACAAGGCCCAATGGATAAGGCACTAGTCAACGTTAGATCCTCATGTCGTGCCCTTGCCATGCCCAGTTCACATCATGTCCCCAAGTTAGATCCAGCTGTTGTCTCCTAAAAATTGCTCTATGTTTTCATAGCCAAATTCAAATTTTTTGAGCTCATGCCCTTCGTTGATGTTTAAGCCAAGTTAGAGATTCAAGAAATTAGCAAAATTTGTGCCCTAGAGTTGTTTAAACCTCTGTTTTGCTTGTTTTTAGAAATCCTCTATTTCCTAGTTTGTGCACGTAATATCCTCTTTACAACCTCCATTTTTTATCAAAATTATTCACTTGTTCTATGGTTTGGGTCGCTAAATCATTGTTTTTCCTCCATGCCTCTGGTTTGTGAAGGAAATTCAAAAATTGGACTCAAAACGATGAAGTTTTCTTCCTCTGCGTATTTTCCACAGTCAAGAACAATGAGTGTTTCTTTCCCCCAACAAATTTTGCCTCAGTATTCCCGAGTGATACATGGGTCTCTTTGATTGGATGTGGTTTAGTCATACTTCAAAATCTAGTGGAATCAGCCACGTGTCTCAATGACGCAACTCTAGGGGCAAGTTCCAAGAGATAGTCTTCAATTAAGCATAGGATTTCCATGTGTCCCAATTACAAAAAGAAGGTAAAACTAGCTAAGTATGGAAGGCTCAGCAGATGGCTCCACGTGTCACAATGGCACAATTTCGAAGGTGAGGTAGAAAGGGTCAATTACTAAATTAGTGCCAGATCACCACGTGGTCAGAGTCATTGGAGAGGAAAAGCTCACCGTTGAAAAGTCAAAGTAGATAAGTGGGCCATTGGGGGGATTTGATATTTTTAGCCTCTTTATTAAAGAGGTGAAAAGTTAAAAAGTAACCCATAGCCTTGATCAGGCTATCAAGGAAAAATTCAAATCTTAAGCCTGCAGGAAAAAAGTCAAAGGAAAAGCCCACCGATGAAAAGTCAAAGTGGATGAGTGGGCCATTGGGGAACTTTTGAAAATTTAACCAAATTTCCAAAAGTGAAGTAAAATTTCTAGAATGCTTCACGGCTCCACCAAGGTCTTGGTCCCACCGTTGAAAAGTCAAAGAGGAAGAGTGGGATGATGGAGGAAATTGAGTTTTTGAGCCTTTTTCCAAAAAAGGTTAAAATGTTGAGAAAAGGGCCATGACCCCATTTCCAATTAGAGGGTGCCATGTGTCCTAGTCAAATTGGAGTAGCGGGCTGGCGGAGGAAATTGAGTTTATGAGCCTTTTTTTCCAAAAAATATTAAAATGTTGAGAAAAGGGAAATGACCCCATTTCCAATCAGAGGGTGCCACATGTCTAAGTTGAAAATTCAAAGTGGAGAGGCAAGTCGGTAGAGAAATTTGAGTTTTTTATCTTTTCTTTGAAAAGAGTTAATATTGTAAAAGTGAGCCGCGACTCAGTCACACCACTCAAGTAAAGCCACGTATCAAGCCCATATCAAAAGTGGATGGGCGGGCAAAAATGTAAAGAAATGTAAAATCTCTACAAAGTCACAAAATACAAAATTTTCCCTCAGGCACACTTCAGTTTAGATATTTCCCATGTGGACGGATCATATTTGAAGTTACAAAATAGGTTTAATCATTGCATTACAAAGCATCATTTTTTGCCGCCATTAACGCTTCTGCAAGAACCAAGAAACTGAATGTAACCATTTTTTAGGATTATTCAATGGCTTCTCTGTGTCATTATGTGGGTTAGATCCTGGTATTCTATATATGTAATAAATACGAAAGTAATCAATACATAAGTTTTTCCCTTACTTCCTCTGCCTTTCCTTCTTTCCTTATTCAAATTTGTGAATCATCCATCTTTGCATGATAAGAAACTTTGTGTTCTTGTTAATATGATTTCGGGAACTTTGTGTCTATGAAATTATATCTATTATAAATCGTGAATGATTCCATTCTGAATCTCCTTTGATCAATACATATAAGGTTATACTTTGCTATCTATATTTCCTATAAGTATTGTTATGTTCTTCCTTTCTCATCCCCTTAGTTCTTCCATTCTTTCATATTGATGATCTTTGGGCATAAAACGTTTCAAAGTATCAGGAATCCACACTTAGAAATTTGTACATTTGTATATAAGTTTTTTTTCTTGCCTTCAATAAGGGAACCTCTCCCATTAAAGAAGAGGTACTTGTTTTCCCCTGACTGTGGTTTGTTAAAGTACCATTTTAAAACCCAACACAACCCAAAGGAGAGCACGTGATTTTGATCTGACACTGATACCTGTAAGGGGTAGTGGATGTACATGGTAAAAACCAAGGCACATGCAAAAAATAAGGCTAGAGGCATGCGTTAATAGAAAAATAGCAAGCATTCAATAGAAAAAAAAATGTAACAAGCAAGTGTGCATACAAGATGGACAACAAAAAGTGGGTTTTAAACATGGGACATCACTCAGAATGTTACAAGACAATAAAATCTGAAGCAGATAAAGCATACATGTAGTGATCAAATAAGACATAGGGCATAGCCCGCAAATAGTGGCATACAATAACAAATAGTAGCAAGCAAATAATAACAGACAACCATGGTGGTAAAGAGTCCTGCAAAGAAAATGTTGTACATGAAACACCCTTTAACATGTCAGAAAGATAAAGAGTATGTCAAATCGTGTATACATCAATGTAAATTAATGTGCTAGTAAGAATAAGTAGTAAATAATGAAGCAACAACACATGTGATGTGTCTGAGTAGTAAATGTAGATGCCCTCAAGAGCCTTGGTGGGACTGGTAAGAGGTACAGTGCCAAACATCATTGTTACATGTAACAATCTGTAGGAAGTTTGCATTCATAACTAAAGACGAAGTGAATGGGCATGTGTATATAGAAAATATATTGACATACTAAGTATATATCTATATCTATTTAGCATGGGAAACAAAGTATAAGCAAGCAAGAATAAGTGCAACCAAGATATGCAATATGATGTGTGTCTGGATCAGATGGAATGGTATGGAATGTTAATATGATAATAACAACATCCCCCTAGCAGATTTGTATGATTATGAGATGAGTTTCATTTATAAAACACCCCTCGACAATCAAGAATGAACCATAAAACAAGAGTGTGTCATCAGGAGTTGGTTTGAAAATAGATGCTGGAAAGATAGATCATGAAGTGCATAGTGTAAAGTGTAGAAGAGGTGAGGTTCATTTCAAATTTAGACCCTCGCAAGCAGAGTATGAAACTTAGAACAAGAGTGTGTCATCAGGATATGGTTTGAAAATAGATGTTAGAAAGATAGATCATGAAGCGCAGAGTGTAAAGTGTATAAGGGGTGAGATTCATTTTATATATAGACCCTCAGCAGTAAAGTATGAATCTTAGGACAAGAGTGTGTCACAAGGTAATATGATATGTGATAATAGAGTGATATAATGATGTATCATGAAGTACAAAGTGTGAAATGTGTAGTGTGTGAGGTTCATGGATATAGTATACCCTCAAAATTAAAGTGTCAACCTTAGCAAAAGAGTGTGTCATAGGCTAGTATGATGTGTGAGAATGTAATGCTAGAAATATGTATCGTGAAGCACAGAGTGTGAAATGTGCAGTTTGTGACATTCATGGGTGTAGTAGGCCCTCAATGGTCAAGTGTGAACCTTAACACAAGAGTGTTTCATAGGTTAATGATGATACAAAGTGTATCAAGTTATGTAATGATACTTAGAAAGATGAAGTATGAAACACAGAGCATAAGAGTATAAATGAGAGACACCTGATGATGCTAGGAGGGGGGTGATGCCATCTTATCTCTTAATACTTTCCTACCCATTGAAGCATTATATGTTTCCTTCTCACACCCATAGGCTTAATATTTTCTCTATGCTTGACTCTAGATAGAAAAGATCATATTGAAAGGTATATGTTTCTTCTATGAATTAGGTGTTTTAAAGAGTTCAACAATTTTTCTTGGCTGCCTTGAACCTTATCACAATGATTCCACTCTTCCATTATACTTTTTAAGACAAGTTCTTCTAGTCAAAGTAATATAATAGGTCCACAATCACTAATTTGAGAGCTTATTACCCTCCTATAACAGTATAGCAATATACAAAACAATATAGAGGGGATTAAAACTTAATTTGCCCCTGATCAAATAGTCCTCCAACAAGGTATTGGCATTAAGTCAATAAGTTCAATCCATGAAATTTCATCTAAGGATCAAAGATAGGTTACTTGTTTGTCTTAATAACCACAATTTCATCATGTGGTATAGTCCAAATACTTTGTAAACCCATAAGTTGATAATAAGGACTAATATACCTCTATTCTCTTATAGTTCCTTACTTGATTATTGTAATTAATACCATTTGCATGAGCTCAAGAATTATTGTAATTCTTTCTCTTAAGAGGATGTATTCATTTCATGAGTGTAGATCTCTTCCCTTAGTGTTTTTAACCTTGTCCTAATCTTTAGAATTGTCTCTTGGACCCTAGCTTTGTATAGAACACTAATCTTGTAGACATCACTATTGATTTCTTAAGCCTTTGATATAGTCAGACATGAATCAACTTCATTAGGTGTTGTTCTTTAGGTTTCCTTCACCAAAACCTGGAGAAATCAAGTTTCACAATCATAAGTAGTCTAAAATTCAATTTATTCATGACACTTCACAAATGATTTGGACCCTTATAACCCCTTCACAGAGTTCAAATAAAACTAACTTTCTAAGATCACAACTTGAACACAAAATCCTTCATATCTCAAAAAGTACTCATTTCCAACATAAATTGTTAAAAACTCACCTCAAAACATTCCTCACGGCCTTGTGTACTGAATTTCAGATCATTTGGATTTGTTTTACAGAAGTTATGACTTCTGATATGGACCAGATTCCACCAAAATAGGCTTTGATGCGGTTTTCTCATGTTCATTCATCCCAAATGTTGTTTTCATACCTAGTAAACCTTATAAGCACCTTTATTATACCTCAAAACATCATTATAAACATTTCAAATCCTCAACACATGAACATTTATCAAAATTAGATCAATTACCTTCCATTTCTCTTAACTGTCATACTCCCATATACTCATAAATTTCTATCATTTGATTCTCCTCCAACATGTGCCCAATTTCCCTAAAAATTTAATGATTCCTTCTTGATGATATCGACGATATTTCTACAAAATTTGCACTCATTTTATTAGTTATAAAATAATTTTATTTATTTCCCTAGTTCAGGGAAGATATCACACATTTGCTTATAAAACACTCAAAATGTGGAGTCAAAAACTGGAATAAATTTCATTGTCTTTCTAATAAATCAATCCTCCTTTTCGAATTAATGGTAGGTTCATTGGTGAGAGTTTAGATAAATATGATGGTTTTTGTGCACTTTCCTCTTTGAAACCTTCTTACACATTCCCATAGTAACATGCAAAACACAAAGGAAAAGGTTCTAGCTCATAAAAAAACATACCACCTCATTGTAAAATCTTGTAACACGTGCAATGAAGGATAATTTGAGTCTTATCTTGATCAGGGGATCATTTTTTTAAAGTTACATAAACATCCCTAAATGCTGTCAGTGCAGAAGATCATCTCGAGAGCTTTCCAACGACTGTAAGAACGCGACAAACGGACATCGGGAGCTCTAGATATGTTTGGTCAAAGTTCAGATAGCGGGAAAGTCAACTCTGGTCAACTGGTCAATATTGGACCAATCGCACTGTGATGCGTGGCTTGCCACCACTCGTCGAATTCACTCGATTTTCCTATCAGGAGACGACAAGTGGAATATATGCTATTGACCGAGTTAATTAATTTCAATACCCCATGGTATGGGTCAAAATTATATTTACTTGGTAAGTCCACTTAAACACCATTCCAAATGCCACGTGTATATATATATATATATATATATGTATGTTCAAACATTAGTATAAAATATATATATATATTTTTATACTAATGTTTGAACATACATATATATATATATATATATGTTCAAACATTAGTATAAAATGCCAGCATACTATACTTCCACGTGGAAGGAGGATGAAGTGGTGAATGTTTCCACATGGAAGAAGGTGGTGAAGCGGTGGAGATGGGGGCGGTTGAGCCTAACATGGTCTTTTGACCACTTAAAATAATGCGTGGGAAAAGGATTTAAATCCTAAAACATTACAAAACCACAAAATGTGGGATTCACCCACTTGCCTAATCCGCTACTTTGGGATATAATCCCATTAAAAATGCAAAATGGCTAAAAAAAACAATAAAAACCTTATCCCACACTGCCAAAAAAATAGCACCGCTAGGTTTTGAACCCTTAACCTCAGGCTCCCAAACACATCACACCAACCAACTCGTCGACCATCTCGGATGGGATAGAAATGAGCTCGCCTATATAAATAGAGCTTTGTACTCTGTGTGAAGGGGTGTCAAATAGGATAAGGACCAGTTCTCTGAAAACGCCATTTTTGAAGGCCTTGCACTCAAAATGAGAACTCGGAGTAAAAAGATGAAATGAAGGAAATTCTGAGAAAATTCCAAGGATGTAATATTTGATTTTTTTTGTTGAGTTTTAACCTATTTTTGGAAGCTTTGAATGCAGTTTTTAACAGGGATCTATAAGACAGCTAGTTGGAAAACACGGATTTCAATGCACTTCTGCTCCGAATTGTGATTTGGCGTAAACATGAAAAGTGTTTAGAATTTAGAGATGATCTCAGATATATGATTTTTTTTCATATAATTTTTTTAAATCTCAATTTTTAGGTATTTTTCTAACACAGTTGCAGGGAGATCACATTGTGAAAACACTGTAAGAGCCACGAATCGTTCTTGGGACAGTTTCTGCTATTTTTCAGAGTTATTGGGACATTGATCAGCTCATTTGCAGGTTGTGATTCATTATTGGTTATTTTTAAGAGTTATTGTACTTACATTTAAATATTATTAATGGATCGGTTCAATCTGAACCTGGGGACGTAGGAATTTCTGAACCCCGTAAACAATCTTGTTTGTTATCTGAATTTTTTCAGTTTTCTGATTATTTATTTTCTACACAAGTTTTCCGCACTTCTATGGATGCATAATAATCAGAATTTAATTAATTTTTGGAGTTTATAATATTAAAATTGGTTAAGAAAATCATGATCTTTGGAAACTTTTAAAAGTGAAAAAAATACAACACACGTTTTCAGATCACCAAAGGGGGCACGATTGATCTCAAAAATACTAGAGTGCTCTGTACTTGGAAAAGACAAAATTTAATTCCATTCTTCTTCTATTTTCTCTTCTTCCTTGAATTTCTTCCATTCTCAAGCTATGTACAAACTCTTCTCGAGCATCAATAATAAAAGAAGGAATTTTTACCTCTTTGATTGAGGAATTAATTGGTACTTTGTGACCAATGAGTTTTATTCAGTCTTGTAGCTTCTCCTGTGATTTTTTTTTTCTTCTGAATATAAATGCATGTAATTTTTTTTCTAATTGATGTGTGTGGGCATCTGATATTCTACTCAAAACATTAGTTTCCTCCTACCTCCATTCTCACTCCTTTTCCCCTTCTCAGAGAAAGTTCTTCTCTAGTGAGAAATTGCTAGCTTTGCCACAAGATTAGTGGAGTGCCCCTGTTGGATCTCTGGTTGAATAGGACACCATTGAAATTCACCTTTTTGCATGCACATACGGAAGTTTCACCGTTCAAGTAGAGGGACTTACATTCCCATAGCATTGGATTGAAACTCATCAATTTATCCACAAGAAAAATTTTCTCGCCAACAATATTATTAGGAAATGATGTTGCCTTTGAGTGGATTGAAAAATGTGAGATTACATTCCAAAATTTGAAGCAAATGTTAACTACTAGTCTTGTACTAAGAGGATCTGATTGGAAACTACCCTTCTACATCCATAGTGAGCATCAGACCATGCCATTGGAGTTGTATTAGGATAGAAGGATGAAGTTATAAAATATGAAATTTATTATGTTAGCAAGAACTTGGAGCATGCTGAATTTAATTACACATTCACATAAAAGGAGTTCTTAACATTTGTGTATGCTATCAATAAATTTAGGCACTACATCATAGGTTATCCAGTGTTCATTCACATTGACCATGCTTAAATATTTGATCAATAAACCAGTAAAAAAACATGATTATTAGATGGTTGTCCCTTCTACAAGAGTTTGATGTCACAATATTGGATAAGCCTGACAAGGAAAATGTGGTAGCAAAAAATAGGTATTTGATGTCTCTTTTCTTGATGACCATTTATTTGTTATCTCAATAAAAACACCTTGGTATGCAGACATAACCAACTATCTAGTTTTAGGTAAAACACCTCCACACTACTTATAGTCTGAGAAGAAATATATAGTTGAAAAGAGTGTGCATTTTTCTTGGATAGCTGGATTTCAATTTCATATAGGGAAAGATCATGTCATGAGAAGATATATAGATGATGAGGAAATATATGATGTCCTCAAAGCCTGCCATAGTGAACCTTGTGGAGGAAATTTTTCTATAGAAAGGAAAACACAGAAAGTGTTAAGAACTGGTTATTATTGGCCAATATTACATAAGGATGCAATCATTTACACTATAAGGTGTGATATATGTCAAATAATGGGTAAGCCTACAAGATCAGATGAGATGCTATTGCAGCCTTAGTTGGTATTCCATCCATTCCACAAATGAGGCTTAGACTTCATTGGTCCTCTAGATCCTAAATCTCAGCAAAAGAAATACATATTGGTATGCACAAATTATTCAACCAAGTGGATAGAGGTGAAGGCATTTATAAGTTAGAAAAGTGATAAAGTATCCAAGTTTCTTATGATCATATCTTCACCACATATGGAGTTCCAAGGGAGATTGTCACTGATCAAGGTACACACTTTACTGCTGATGTAATTTATGATCTAACTAAAGAGTATGAAATCATGCATAATAATTCTAAACCATACCATCCCCAATCTAATGGCTAGGTAGAGGTGAAAAATAGGGAGGTAGAATCTATCTTGACCAAAACCATTGCACTCTACATAAAATATTGAAAAGAAAGACTTCTAGAGGAATTATGGGCATTCAACACAATGTGGAAGGCAACAAATGGATTCACACCATTCAATATTTTGTATGGTAATATTGTTGTTCTCCTTATTGAATTTGAGCACAAAACACTAAGGAATGCACTTAAGCTAGGCATAGATTTATATGAAGCTCAAACGTAGAGGATTATCCAACTGAATGAGTTGGATGAAATGAGAAGATGGGCGATGCATAATATAGAGGTAGTGTAGAAGAAAAGGATCAAATGACATGATAGGTTCATCAAGACAAGATAATTTCAAAAAGGTGATTGGGAACTTTTATTTGACTCAAAGTATAAGGACCATATGGGAAAACTCAGGACATGGTGGTTAGGCCCCTATGACATTGAGAAAATATTTTTGAATGGAGTTGTAAAACTCACCACCATAGATCATGTGAGGTTCAAGTTATTGGTGAATGGACATAGGTTGAGATTTTATAAGAATCCAACTGACAATATTACCTTCATGTAATAGTTCAGAGGACAAAACCCACTGGAAATAAGGACATCAAAGTTAAAATCAGAAGTTGAGCCATCTGGTTCATCTTCTCAAATTTCAAAGGAATGATATATTTCAGTGGCCTTGGTATATCTATCTTTATAGATGTCCCAAGGATAAATAAAATTGTTTTGATTAGCCCTCTTGGTAATAAAAAACACTTAACTAACACATTTTATTTTCTTAGAATTTCTGTTTTGTAGGATTTGATGTATATGTTTGCAAGAGTACATAGTCTTCTACACATGGAGATAATGTAAATATTATATGTTCCACTTACAGAAACATGTAATGAACACCTATTTTATTTTCATGTTTGGTTAAAATCATGATTTCATGAAGGAAATAAGGGATATCTACATGTGTGAGTGATGATCGAGACAACTGGTACCCCAAAAGGTCAACATTCCCTCTCAGGGGGTTATCTGATTTAATAAAGGAATCTATAATATAAATTCCACACATGCTTGCAACATCATAAAAATATTTTTAGTATCATAGAAAACCAACATGCGTAAGGGAATAAATCGAATAAAGCATTTGCAATCATCATTCTAAATATGCATGGATATAAGTGCACTTAATTACCACTTTATTAAAGTATGATTAGTATGATTATTGTTAATTATTATTTATGCCATGATATATTGTCTGTATGTTATTAGGTTTTGGAGCCTATTTTCATGTGTGAAAGTATTTAAGACTGTACACTAAGAGTATTGTACACTTTCCATGACTGTCTTTCCTATTTTTGGCCTTGAAAAATGTGCCTGATATATTGGGAAACGTGCTTTTCTCATATGGGTAGGATTTTTGGTTTATGGGACATTTTTGGCCCATAGTTTTGATACCCATGGTTTTGTAAACCTACTTAAGAAATTTTCTACTGATGTAGTTTTGTGCATATAGTATGTATAATGTAACATTGCAGATGTGTCTAAATTCAGGTGTGAATTCTATAGAGTTTGTTGAGCATAGCTCTAAACAGATCTGGGTACTGTATTGAGAGAGTGGTGGCTTGTAATAAAATATGAGCAAGTGATTCTTGGTGGGCGTAGCCCAATTGGGTGAACCACGTTAAATATTGTCTCTTTGTGTTGTGTTATTTTTATTCTACACTTTTATTTGAGATCTGTAATATTTTCTGCATATTAGTTTCTACTGTTGCGATTATGTGAGGGATTGTTCCATATATTTTATCCCTTATCTCCTTACATATTTTTATTGATAAAATGCCACCCTTTACATTGTGAGGCGTCATTAAAAGTTATCGCACTATATAATACCACTTTACCTCACACGATTCCTACAATCAAATCAATTAATTGCATCCCCCTTTATTGTGTTATGTGTGCATTGGTCTCGAAGTTTAAAAAAAAAAAACTCAAAATAATCCTACATAATTAGATTTTGCATCATTTCTCCAAAAGTGTGTGATTGCATTATTAGAGACAAGCAAGTTGCATATTAAAAATATGTGGAGACTTGATACGTCATGTTCTGAAAAAGAATTATCAACTCCTTAGCCAACCATAAATTCTACAGTAATTTTGCAATAATTGGTGGATAGATTATATAAATTGATTCCAAGGTTTCAATGAATCAGATGTTGAAGAATTTTTTGCTACACTCAGAGATGGTGAAGCAAAGGTAAAGAGTTTATCGATGAAAGTTAATGATGACATCTTGGATGAGGTGACTGGACTTCCTACACAAGGTGAACCTTTCCCTGAGAAAGAAAATACGAAAGAAAATAGATGATAATTTTATGATGCAGATGATGTATTCATCAATGATCACCAAGGTACTTACAAAACTTCTCTCAAGCCTCTTTGGGCTGAAATACATGCAAGGGGAGGTACTCTAGGTTAAACATAGTTCATTTTAAATTGCTCAATCATCTCAAGAAGAATAGATATGTCAATATGCCGAATTTATTGAATGAAATTTTGAAAACTATGGGTATGGAGGTACAACAAGGAAGGTCTACTCTTTCACATCACTACCTCATCACTTTGATAATCAAACACACTCTATAGAGGGAGTACCCTAAGATAAGGTGTGCTGATTTTGCAAGAGCTAAGCACATTGATGGATTATTGGGAAATAAAAGGAAGAGAAGAAGAAGTACTGGAAGTTCTTCCACACATGCAGCTGTACCCTCAGCATAAACTTCCAAGCCTAAAGAAACCCCCGTTTTTGATAATTTACTATCTTCTTAACAAAACCCTAAACCAATCTCACCTAAAATAATATTTATTGCTCAAACCCTCGTATAAATATCTACACCTGAATCATCTAGCTCCTCTAAAGGAAAGATAAAATCTTCTAAGTTAACTCCTACACCACAAAGACGCTCTCGTAGGTTAAAGACCAAAAGACAAAAAAAATCCAAGCCAATAAAGTCCTAGACCATATCACTTGATAGTGATGTGGAAGTTGTAGAGGAAAGCATTGATCCCACACCATTGGAAATAGTTCATGGAGGTACTAATGCTATATTTTTTGAACAATTCCCTACAGAGCACATGAGGTGACAAGAAAACCAAGACCAAAATTTGGAGATGGAGAGTATGAAAGAGGGTCATGTAGAGAGAGAGGATTAAAATGTTGAAGGATAAAATTCACAAGAATACCCTAAGGAGTGCAAGGAGGAGCGTGCAACAAAAATTTCTACTGATGAATTAGTTTGTGAAATGAAAGACTCTGATGGAAAAATGGGATAATAAATTGGAAAAAATGATGACCAAACATTTTATGTATCAGATGGTAATGGGGAAGGAACAAAACAAGATATTGGTGAAAAAATTACACATGTTGAGAATTTCATTGAAAACCTGGTTTATGGAATTGAGGAAGGATAAATGTCTGTCGCAGGTGAGCATGTACCATAACATACCCCTATAGTTGTGGCTGTTGTAATCAAATAAGTTACACCACCTTTTTTACCACATGATAGTATGCAACAAGTAAATGTCACCCCATTGCAACCAAAAATTGTCATTAAATAAATAATTAGAGAGTCTTTGAAAATAATATGTAGAGAAATGGAAACAAAAAAAATATGCTCGATTATTGGGTAAATTAATTTGAAACCTATGTAAATAGGTTAAAAGTGAAGTATGAAAGAGAAAAAGAAGAACTCCATTTCCAACACAAGAAAGAACTTGAGGAAAAAGATAAAAATATTGAAAGGCTAAAGAAAAATCAGGAAGAGACACTTAAGGTGGCCCATGAAATATTTAGATACAAGCCTCCTTCCAATGTTTATGCCATTTTATTAAAAGAAAAGATGTTACAACTGAATATTACCTGTATCAACTCTGATATTCCATTCAACATCAATGGAGAAAGGAACTTCTTTAGGTTGTATCTAAATAGCCCTCATGAAACTTAACTTCTACTTTGTGAACTAAACATATATAATTATGCTCTTGAATATGATAGGGACTGGATTCCAATCCTATACGTTGGAGGTGTTCCAGTTAAAGC
Organism: Taxus chinensis; assembly: GCA_019776745.2. NCBI lineage: Eukaryota > Viridiplantae > Streptophyta > Pinopsida > Cupressales > Taxaceae > Taxus > Taxus chinensis. The sequence goes on along the minus strand of CM034156.1, from coordinate 309,870,088 downwards.
ACTTTGTTCCTATTTTCAAAATGAGTTGGATTGAGAAAGGAAAATGGAGGACTACATGCATATGGAGAAATTATAACCACTCATAGTCAGGGAAGAAGCTAATAACACCAAAAAAATTTTGGAGTAATATAAAAATTATATGGAAAAGAAGGAAATTAGAAAAAGGGTGTGGCAGATGAGGAAAACAACTCATGAGGAGGTTATAATTAAGACTAAATAGCATGCAATTCAGATAGTTCAAACCTACACAATGCACTAGAATAAATGAATCCTGAGATGAGACATAAGAAAATGAATTCATACCCTAACATAATACTAACTCTAAGGAGATTGAATGTATACATTCACATTGCCACTAGTTATGTAGTCAAATGGTTCACAATTGATTATCATCCCCTAATATTCCAATTTTTGATACCACATTGGTTAGGTGATCCACCATTGAATGAAATAACATAGGAAAAAGTCATGAACATGATTATTATGAATGGAGGTTAGTTATTCACCAAACTAGTAGGGATGGATAGACCAATGGAATTTAGATGAGTATGCAACACCATGCAGGTGGAGCCAAAGGAATCTAAATGAGGACAATTAAAATATTAAGCCTAAAGGTGTGATGAGTTGATTAAATTCCTTTTATGAACAACTCATTATTTGTACTTTTGTTAAGCCATTGAGGCTATGCCACTGTATTTCTATATCTTACTGCAGAACATTGCCACTATAACACGAACTTATGACATTAATACTAATTGGTATAGTTATGACTAGTTAACTTTATTTTGTGGTATTTTGAGTATGCATTTATTCTTATGGTTGCAATAGTTTTTTTGAATGATGATATATGTGATGCTACTCTTGTTTACAAGAAACTTTTTATATGCAACAAAGGACTCGTTCGCAGTGACTCGTTTGCAGCCAAAATAAAATCACCTACAACCAAAGGACTTGTCTGCAACAACCCATCCGCAGACAAAGAAGATAACCTACAACAAGGGACCCATGATTGTGAAAATATTTTGGAACGTGAAGGAAGCCACTCAAAATCTATACGTGTCATGGAAGAGGCAGTTATAAATTGGAACATAAAACTAGAGATAAATCAAATCTAGACCTAGTGATTCATTGTAACTAAATAAGGAACTGATCAGTTACTTAAGTTATGTGTTTGAAATTTAAACACTCGTTGATTAATTATGTTACATTCATTTAATCTCTAGATGATCTGTTTGAGATCTTTTACTTGATTCGTTTAAACTCCTATTCAAACTTAGATTCCCACACTTTGTTGTACTAAAAATAATATATAAGAAAGATATTGAAGGATGGAAATAATAGTAATGAGCAATAGATATATAGAGGAATTAGAGAATAGTGAGTAGGAAATCTATAGAGGATGCTTTGTATGTAGATGTAATTTTCATGCCAAATTAATAAGAATCTGAGTTATTTCCAGTAACTTTTAGGTATAAGCCATAGGAGGGATTAACACCAAAGGTAGGGCCCACTTTTGGTTTGATAACCCCCCTCCATAGTTTACTAATTTTTTTACTACATGGTTATACTAGTAAGCAGTTCATTCCTTTATCTACATTCTGATTTTACAAGCTCTATTTTAGTTATAGTATTTGAAAGCCATTTAATTTTAGTATGAGTTTAGTTGTTTTCAAGCATTGCACTTTCAAGATTTTTTTATTTTAAGTATTGTAGTCACATGATCAATTTCCTTACATCCTAAATGATTTTAATGGTGCATACAACACTGGCATTATTGAAATTTTACATCCCTTGGTTTCATAATTAAATGACTATAGATTAATGAACAACATATTAATTGTTGCAAGTTAATTTTCACCATCAGGGTGTGTGGGGAGGAAAGGATAATACCTTAGGTTTGGAAGGTGATGAATTAGGTGATTCAAGAGGAGTGAGGGAGATAGAGGATTTGGGCCTATTTTGATTTTATGTATTCAAATCTTGTGCATGTGTTATTATAGTTATTGGAATGATGTCTATCTGATGGATTGGGGATTTACTGGAAGAATCCTTAATCTTTCCGGATGTAGATGTAGTCTTAGGTGATGATTCAGAAGGTTTTGGTTTAAGTATTTTATGGATTAGTTTTATTTTATGAATGGGTTTGATTATATTGGGATCAGAGGGAAGATGATTTGAATGTGTAAGGAGAATTCATTTTTAGAAAAAAATTGAATTAATGCATAGAGGGATTTACACTCCTTGGTTAAATGTCCTAATATCTGATGGTATGCATAGAATGCCTCATAATTATACCAAGAGGGATTCCAACCTCTGGAATCATATGGATTATAAGGTGGTAATGTTATAATGGATGATCAGATGAGTTTTTTGAGGATTTTTATATAGTATCCTATTATAACTAACTGGGATGATGATAATAGCAAAGGGGTTTGGATATCACGTGATGATTGAGATGTTGGGATCATATCCTATGTGGAAAATTTAGGTGTTAATCGAGGAACAAACCTATATTATGTGACGGTGATTGGAAATTTGGATGAAGGATGAGTCCCTGAGATGGAGATAAAGGGTCATGTACTTTATGATAAGGTTGTTTGATGAATTATTGGTAGCATTTATATTTTTATAGATGAATTGGTATGTGGATTATCTATTTGGTTTGTTAATATATTTGATGTGATGTTGGGTGACGTAATCTTCAAAAAATATCTTTAAGAATTGAATGAAAATTTTATTTTCCAGAGCTCTTGAAGAGACATTGAGGGATCATGAAGAAGACACAATAGGGTCTATGTGTTTTTATGTAACTTGATTCATGGTCTTAACAATGACGAGATTTGAAGAGTCATGCAATTTGATGAGTGTTTAAGTTGTATAAACATTAAGCACTAAGGATGTAAGTAGGATCTCATTTAAATTACTGATAGTATGATGGGAGTCGATGAAATGAGATTGGGATTGAATTCTAGATGGGGAATGATCTGGGAAATGATATTTAAACACACCAAATATTTGGTTTGGAGGTGCATTTGGGTTATTAAGTTGGAAGTCCCCTTTGTCAATAAGATCATGAAAGACATTTTTGAATGAATGAAATCTTTCAATTTCTTAGCCTCATACTTGATGGTATTTACAATAATCATTTTCTCTATACCAAGATGATTTAAACATGGATATATTAACATGTCAAATGGAAGGGAGTTTAATTATATAAACAACTAATATTTTATCAAATAAATATCTATAAGACTCACATATGGGCATGTAATTATATTGAGGTTAAGTTCGTTTGGAGTCTGAATCAGCTTTAGATGTAGTTTTCACAACTGTGTTTATTGACCCCTTAGATTTGTCGTTGTTGGAAGAATTTTTAAACGAAGACTCATGTTTAGGTTTCTTAGACCTGAGTTTAACCTTACCATATTTGAGGGCATGGAGTTATATTTGTTGGGCCATGGTGAAGACTTCATCAAATTTCTGGAAGGATTGGATTTGGAGAGTCAATGATATGTGCTTGGTGTAGGATCAAGTAAACAACTTAATCAACTTGGTTTGTGGAAGAGATAAGGAAATTTGGTTGATAATCCCTCACCATCTAGTAATGAAATCTGTAATGGAATCATCCTCAAATTATTTAATGGTATAGATATTAGTGATGGATATCTTACAAAAAATTTTGATTGACAAATTTTCTAAGAACAACTACATGAGTTATGCGAATGAGAAGAGAGAATGTTGTGTGATGCTATTGCACCAGTCAAGGGTAGGACCACCCAAGGACATGGGGAAAATTCTCAATATAAGGTCCTATTTGTGGGTGATAAGATAACATTCATGATAGAAATATATAATGTGTTGTGATGGACCTTCCTTGCTGTAAAATTTAATGAATTTAGGGAGTTCCCAATGTGGAGGATAGGCTTTGAAGGGCACATATGGGTGGATAGGATTGTTACAAATTTTTTCATATGAGAGTTTGTTCTTGGGTCCCATGGTGGCAACTTCAATGCTTTTTATTCTTCTTAATAATGCCTACATGCGATCATTATGAGGTTATTATGTGTTTGAAGAAGAGGGAAAGATTTGATTATAAGGATGGGGGTTTGATTTCTAATATAAATGATATGGTAATGGGATATTATGATGAATAGCGTCACTTATTGGGATATTATAGGTATGTTGAGATACTAAGGGTTGGATGTATTAACAAGGAATATGAATAGAAATGTTGATAAGAGGATGAGATGGCTATGATATATATTGAGAAGAGATGGTACTATATTGTGAGACATGGGAAATGGATGCCTAGTGTGAAAAGGGGTGAGTACCAGTGATATAACTCATATTGATAAGAGGTGTAGATGTGGGGATATATAGACCTAGATTTTATATTGAATACATAGGATGATGTGATGGGATAAATTGATATGCGATAGGAGGGGAAGTAGTGAGAGGAATAACAACCAAGATTATAAGAGGTGTAAATGGAGTAGTGGAGGTTGTGGGATTGTATGTGGATGGAGATGTCATAGTGTGGGTTTCTGTGACTAAGGAGATTGATGATGGGACTAATGACATTGGTGGTTATTGGATGGATGTGTTTTGTGATGAGATAGTGTTAATATTAAAACTAGAAACAAGAGCAAATGAAGTGGGTGTTGATGTGCCTATGTCACTAGTGGGGGGTGAGGGAAGATTTTATCTATGATAGGTTGAAAATTGATATTGCAGAGTTTAGAATAATCGTAAGTGGTGACTTTGGAAGTTAGACCATATTATGGATAGGGGGAATAAGTAATACACATACATTTGGCCAAAAGGTAGCTAGAAAGGTTAATCAGGTTTGTGTTTAAGAGTTTTGTAAAGACAAGGTCACCACTCTGGAAAAACTTTGGGGGATAAAGACAAGGAAATTTTGATGTCATGCATTGAGTACTGGGAGAATGTACAAGATCTAAGTCTATTTATAAGGGAGTATTTGATGTGCTTAAGATGTTTTAAATATGTGACTAAAGTGATCCTATCATATTTGAAAGATTCTGAAAGTGAGACTCTAGCCTAGTTAGGACCATAAAATAAACAAACAATCAAGAAAGAAACGAAAGATGGTTGCTTTATAAAATAAAATACCACACAATAAAAAGAAATTTTTAATTATCTTGATTATATTAAGAAAGTGTGAAATGAAAAATGGATGAAAGGGAACTAGAAAAATCCTAGTTAAGGTTGGTTTCAGGTGTGTTAAAGTTAGAGTCCTCGATATAACTTAAGGTACATGAGGCTTGAATCTATATTGGTGTTGGTATGAGGTGTGGTATTGGGGTTTACCCCTTCACTTCATCATCACACATCGACAAGGGTGTTAGGTGCTTAGCCAATATACCACCTACCAATTGTTTAGAGTTGATTAGAACAATAAGTTAGATTTTCTCCTTGGTGATAAGTTAGATTAGAAAAATATTGTGAACAAACTATGAATATATTTAATGAACTACTAGTAGCAATTTTTAAGCAAGAAATGACAATGATTTCATTAATGTAGACTTGGTTGTTACAATCATGAGAAAATGATGCAATGTTTATAGGCATTGGAAAGCCAACAATATACTCTAAAATAGGTTCCTAGATAATAGGAACAATAACCTACCAACAACCTAATACAATCTAGGGGAATTACCATTCACAACAATTAGAGGTATTAAGGAAATTTGCTTAAAAAATGAAAAAAGAGAAGATATGTAATTATCCTCACAGAAATAAACCAACCAACCTAGATGTGACATACATGAAACTTACATCACATTATTATAATGGTGAATTAATCAACCTAGGATAGTTCTAACAATGGATTCTTTGTAAACAATATGGTTGGATTATTGAACTATCAGGTGGTTCATGAGTGGTAAAAAAGTTAATGATGATATTTTACAACTTATTATACTAGTTGGAAAAACTATGAAAGTGTCATTTGTGTTTACTTATGTAAATGAATAATTTTTTTAAAAAATTAAAGAGGGGAATATATAGGGGGCCCAAGCTATGGAATTACATAGAAAACATATATGATATAACAAGATATAAAATTTATTATATTAATTTTCACTTTTCACAAATTATTTTGTAAACATCAGAAGAGGATCCAAAAATTTCTCCTTTCAAGCCGCAAACTTCATGTTACCAGCTGTGTTGAAATAATTTGTATATCACTCACCATTTTTAGGGACATCCCTAAAGCCATAAGGTTTGGTATACTCATCTAGGGGCCATTGAGGATCCTGATCAATTTTGATTTTCTCTTGAGAGATGAGACCCATTACATGAGGTCATCTCCACCATTGAGGAATGGTTTTTTCCTTGGAGTGAATGTTTTCTTGGGCACTAGGATTGAACTAGACCTACCATTTGACATGCTTTGTGTAGTGTGGCATTTTTTGTGCATTGATAAAGGGGATTTTTCTGATGTTTTTCAAGGGATAAAACCATATTCTCCAGCGATTTAAGATGCTGAAAAATCATTCCCTTCCTTCCTCGAATCTTATCAATGAAATCTAATTGTGCAAGTTCCTATTCAATAACCTCTACAATAAAATAAGGCTATGAGATCACTAGAGGAACCACCTTAATGACTAGATGACAAGGAAGAAAAAAATTTCCACAAGTTCTATATCTTGATGTGGTCTTTTGGATGTAGGAGACCATGAAGCAGGACCTGAAAGATTGCATGAGGGCATCACTTTGGTGAGCTTAGTGATAAAATCTAGTAGCACCGTATTTTGTTTCATATTCTCTAGGTGAAGCACCTATGTATCATGGATTTTAATAACCCTTTTGATGAAATATTCATTATGACCTAAGAGGAAGAAGATGGATTGTAGTGCCTCCAAGGAAAAATCCTTTAGTTTTATATCCACATTTTTCATCACCATTAATCTTTGCTTTTTCATCTTGTTTTCTCTATTTTTTACAAAAATCTTTATGGCCTATGACGGCGAGAAAGTGTTTTTTTAACTCTTCTCCCAAATTAGCATGTGTTGGATAATAGTTTCCAAGCTTTTTGCATATAATTCTCAAATTCCTGACATGGTTGATGGAGGATATTGATAAGTTACTTGTGTGAAATCATTTTTTTCAATCCTCACCTCATTATGAAGTGATACCCACTTGAGGTCTAATTAGATCTTTTCATGGTTTCATCTTCTCGAGTGATGAGGAATTAAAATTTCCTATTTTATAGTTAACTAACATCCCCTAGTTATATTTAATTTTGAATGATTTTAATTAATCCATGTAATTCATTAATATCGTTACTCTTAATTTTAGAGAATAAAGTGATATTGGTTCCTACATTGGCAAGGTGATCTATAACCTTATTGCACTCTCTAAGGAAATGGTGTATATTGAAAAACTCTAAACCTTGGATGAGGTGGAAGATTGAGACTAGTAGATAAATTAGATGTCAATTTATAGTCCTTCCCTTTTTTATTACATTAACTAGCAAGAGGGAATCAAATTAAATGATCAACGGTGGAGAATGTTCTAGTAAAAACATTCTAATTCATTCTCTTGATGTGATTATTTCAAATTCATTATTGGTTTCCTAGTTAATAGAGCTTGGAGTTGATAATATTAATTTCCCATCAGTATCCTTGAGAATTTCTCCATATCCCCCCACTCCAAGATTACCTTTACAAGCCCCATCAAATTTTAGTTTTAGCATTCCAGGTGGTGGTGGAATCCAATAGTTTGGGGTTCTATTTTTATAGGAATATTATCCTTCCCTTTTTCATCCCAGTTAATATGTGTCCATCTCTTTCAGATTTGATTATCTTATCTTTCTTTGGGGGTCTTGCATTTTTTTAATAAATTATTCACCCACTCTAAAAAAATTCCTTGAATTCTCTTTTATCATTATCAGAGTTTGGAAAAATATATCTCTGAAGATTCTTCTATTCCTTTCTAGCCATAGGTTCCAAATAATGAAGGATGGAATGGAATGCCATATGGGGATCATGATATTTTTTTTAGATAATTCTTTTGCATTATTACTTATGAAATGTGTTGTGATTGGACCTATGTTTTCAATAATTCCATTCTAGATTTTCCAAGAGAATTCACAATGTAAAAAAATGTAATCCATTTTTTTTCATGGTTTTTATATAAGGGGCATACTATCGGGCCATACCAACCATGTTTCATGAGATTTTAAAATGTTAGGATTTTTTTGAGTCCTTCAATCCATGAGAATGTTGTTGCCCTAAAAAGGTTCCAATTGTGCCAAATTCTTTTTGGTATGATAATCTCTATACTTTGTCCTATCTTCCTGAGATACAATCATATTATACCCATCTTTACTTCATAGGAGCCAAAGGGCGATCCTTACCTAATAAGAGTGTCCTCCTTGTTTGATATATAAATCCTTCTATTTGTTAATAATTTATTTAGAAGGTCACTTTAATCAAAGGGGCATTATAATTTATGGAAGTCCTTCCATTTTTAGTTGTGGATTCTATCATGGGGGATCAGAGTGATATAGGTTGCAATTTTTACATCCGCATTGTTCCTTTCCTATTTGTGCAAGACTATGATCATTCAATTTTGTCAATAAGGGTGGATTTCCCAACCAAGAGTCTTCCTAAAAATTAATTTTCAAACCATTTCCTAGGATCTAGTTTAATTTTTGTATAATTATTTCCCTGCATGATATGATGAAGTTCCAGATCGATGACCCTTTTGGTAGTTTAAGGATAGTAAAAATCCTTTCATCATCCTCAAATTCCGGGTATTTTTCTTTAAGAATTTTGACCTAAAGTTTTTCTAGATTTTTTATTTTTCTCTAGCTTAATTTAGTTGCCAAAGCCCGATTCTTTTTCTCCATGTCAATGATACTAGCTCCCTTCTTATTCTTTTGTCAGCATACTTTCTTCTAGCTTAGCAAATGATATTTTTTCCTTCATTAAGCCTTGTCCATAAGAATTTTTTTATAATGCCATTAATATTATTTGTAACCATATATGGTATCTTAAGAATGGACATCATGTAAACATTAATAACTTGAAGTATTGATTTTATTAGATTCAATCTCCCCACTAAAATTAACCATTTTCTTTTCGACGAGGATAATTTATTTTAATGTTGGATAATAATGATTCCCATTATTTCTTACCAGTTGATCCTTTAAATAATGGGATTCCAAGATATTTCCCAGGGAGACTACCAATTTTAATTCTTATAATTATTGAGATGGCCTCTTGAACCTCTAATCTTACATTGAGGAAGAATAATTCTGATTTTGAGAAATTTATTTCTTTTCCAGATGTTATAGAATAATCATCAAGTAAATTTCTAATTAACTGAATTTATTCTAGGTTCTCCTTTGTTAATAGAAGTTTGTCATCTACAAACAAGAGGTGAGATACAGGTGGATCCCTTGGATCCAAATTGAGTCCCTATAGAAATCCCAAAAGCATCACTTGGTGAAACGATTTGCTAAGAGCTTTGACCATTATAATAAACAAGAATGGATATAACGGATCACCTTGGCGTAATCATATGGATGATTAAAAAAAATTGGGGCTTCCACTAACCAGTATAAAGAATGAACCTATTGAAATTCATGACATTACTCTTACTGTTACCATGAAATGAATGAAGTTGTGTAAATGAATCATTACCATTATGTAAATCTAAATTTGTAAATTAATAATGAGAAAATTTGATTTTGATATTACAATTGTTAAAAATAAATGATAACAATATTAGAGTTTGGTATTGCATAAATTAAAACCCCATTATACTTCTATTAGAATACGGTTAAAATTCAATAAAACTAATATTGGAATCCAATTTGACATGTAAACTACTTGAAATGATGATCTTGGAAGTCTATATTATATAGAATAAGTCTAAACTTATTGAAATGTTTGTTTAGAGGGATTGGTAAAACTCATTAAGGAAACCATTAAATCCCATGATTTTTCAATGTTCATTTACATCACAACTTTTTGGGATGTATTCTACACAATTTGAAGGACAACTAAAACAATACTATCACTAACAACTTGACTACCACTAGTGATCAAGCTTGAAGGGTCCCCCTATTTTAATTTAAAGTGTTAGCTTGAGTTTGATCTTTCATAGGTGAGAAATTGAATAACATATTTCCTTTGATATGGAACACAATTTTTTTATCTACTTTTCAATACATATTTTCTTATTTTATATGAAATAAAATAAAATATGTTAAAATATTAAATATATAAAATTTAATGAGGATTCTAAAAGATATAATTAAATTTAAATAAACAAGAACACTGAGAACATTTAGATCTTAATTTTAAACATGATACAAGAATTAGGACTCTTTAAAATAAAATGAAACTAATTTTCTAAAAAAAAGAAAAATAAATATCCCATAAAAAATCAACTTATGAAATACCTAAAACTAAATTATGATCATATTAAATTGATCTAATTAATTATAATCTCCTTAAAAAAGAAATAAATATCCACATATATTAAAAATGTATTCACACATCTCACAATTTTATCTAGTAATCTACCAAAAAATACCAAACACATTAATTTTGTAACAAGTTATAAAATCAATTTTGTAAACTTTTTTTGAAACATTTTTAACTATGTTCAAATCTTCAAGAAAATTCTAAATTATTGGGATGCAAAATTTATGCTTGAAATACTTAACAAATATGTGAAGAGAATGATGTCAGCAATAATTACTTGTTATTTAAAGATACAATCTCAAAAAATAATTTCATAGTTTCATAAATTATGAATATGCAATACGAAAAAGAATAAATAAGAGTGGAATGATACTCCTATTTTTCTTTCAAAAATAGTAATATAAATGATCTATATGTTTTATTCTCATACTTATAAGTTCTAACTAATCACAGAAAATGTCAACCCATAAAGTGATAATTTCATAAAAATTAAAGAGAAAAAAGAATCTAACAAAATAACTAACAATAAAAATATATATTTATTCTATTTCAAGAAGAGTTTTAAATTTCCATACCTTAATTTAATTTCAATGCAAGAGGTATCTTGGAGGGCTCCTTACTTCCTATAGGAATAATTTAAGTAACAAGGTAATGTAATAGAATATATGTAGCTTAGATCCTCTGTTTGGCTGTAGATCCACCTGAAATCCTAGTGGCAATAGACATTCCTATTGTACAGCTACTTGATGAACCCGTGGAGCAAGACAACACATTTTCCACATCTAATGGGTTACCTAAATCTAACTCCATGGTCTCCCACTAAAAAGTGTGGGTCATAATAAAGTGGTAACAAATACTACAAATAATCCCAGACATATTGTTCCCATACAGACCAGACCAGGAACGTGGTTGGGAATCTTCAAAAAGGACTCAGGAAAAAATGTGGACCCCAATACATTGGGAGCCCCCTTGCCCCCCTCTATTTCCTCTTTCTCTAAGGATGATAAAGGAATACACGACATCAATATCATGGAAATCTTCCTCAATAGAAGAATCAAATGGCACTTATGGGTAAGTTTCTGAGTCCTAGACCTAACATTGATGATGTTAGAAAATGGGCTTTAAGGAAATGGCATCCTCTCAGGGTGTAATTTTCTTCAATATCACATGGGTTTTTCTTTTTCTTCTTCCCAGCCTCAAGAGACATGGATGTTATGTTTTTGGGGGGGGCCTTAGTGCCTAGGAAATATGGATTTTTCCATCAAAAGGTGGTACCCAAGTTTTGATCCCCAAAAAGAAAATATTAATATTGTTCCTCTCTGGTACCAACTGCTTGGCATTCCTCTTCAGTTCTAGGATGACGAGATAACGTTAAATATTGAAAGATTAATTGGTTCTCCCATCGGTCTAGAAAACTCAACTAGGAACATATCACAACTATCTTATGCCATATTTTGTGTCTCTATAGATATTGATCAAGAGCTCCTAGATCATTTCATTCTTTAAATGATATTTGGTCCTTGGACACAAACCATGATCTATGAATCTTTCCAAATGAGGTGTGCAAAATGCCATAAATAAGACATTTCACCAAAAAATTCCCTAAAAAAGATCCCTTAATGAAAATAATGTGAAAAACAAGCAGTTTGAAAATAAGACAACAAGGAAAGGTTAACCAAAGGAAATGAGCTTCAAAACTCCCAATATAAAGCAACTGACTTCGAACGTCTCTATGGGTCCCCAAGAAATCCATTCAAAAAAATTTATCTATAGGATGGATCCTTGAATTGTGCAAGGGTACTAGGTTCCTCTTTTATATAGAGAAGCTTGTTCAAGATGTTAGCATGATTGAATGTATATTTTCAGATCCATAACAGATAATCAAGGTATTCCACAATGCATAAACCTTATCTAGTTCTTAACCATATGAAGGAATAACTAAACCAAGTACTATAATCAGATTTACCATACAAGATCCATGCTTAGTTACATCCAACACCAATATCTAGACAATAAGTCCCATTATATTAAATGCTACAAAACACAGAAGCTTCATACATCATACAACCTCATGGGTCATGTTGCACTCATAAATTCCACAGCATAACACTACAATCATAGTTGTTGGATCCGTAAACCAGGCAAATCAAATACATATTTTATAGGGGTGGGGACTTCCCTTCACCATCTATTCACCTTCAAAATAGGATACATGCTAATAATAGCCATGCACCTTTACTTACGTAATACAAAGCATGTAATCTCGCTAATAATAGATTCTGTATAATGCAATTAAGTATAATCCTATTAGTAGCTCCAAACTCTACAATGTGCTTGATCTTCTACTAGTCCCAAAATAGGATTTGTGTGGTCATTCAATTCTTTCTTCTAAAAATTGTTTCCGCAACCTCCATGTCCAAAATTAGCCCCAAACAGATAATGTCTAGGTCATGATTTCCAACTAGTCGGTGTGCACCTATTTTGTTATACTTCTGTGTGCTCTTGTTCACCCTATATGTCTCGCACATACCCCCATCCTCCTGTTATTTCATACTTAAGTTGTATTTCATGAAGTCAACATTACCCACACATAATTCATTGGAAATCTTCCTCAATAGAAGAATCAAATGGCACTTATGGGTAAGTTTCTGAGTCCTAGACCTAACATTGATGATGTTAGAAAATGGGCTTTAAGGAAATGGCATCCTCTCAGGGTGTAAATATTTCTTCAATATCAAATGGGTTTTTCTTTTTCTTATTCACATCTCAAGAAGACATGGATGTTATGTTTTTGGGGGGGGCCTTAGTGCCTAGGAAATATGGATTTTTCCATCAAAAGGTGGTACCCAAGTTTTGATCCCCAAAAAGAAAATATTAATATTGTTCCTCTCTGGTACCAACTGCTTGGCATTCCTCTTCAGTTCTAGGATGACGAGATAACGTTAAATATTGAAAGATTAATTGGTTCTCCCATCGGTCTAGAAAACTCAACTAGGAACATATCACAACTATCTTATGCCATATTTTGTGTCTCTATAGATATTGATCAAGAGCTCCTAGATCATATTGTTCTTCAAATGAAATATGGTTCTTAGACACAAACCATGATCTATGAATCTTCCAAATGAGGTGTGCAAAATGCATCAAATAAGACATTTCACCAAAAAATTCCCTAAAAAAGATCCCTTAATGAAAATAATGTGAAAAACAAGCAGTTTGAAAATAAGACAACAAGGAAAGGTTAACCAAAGGAAATGAGCTTCAAAACTCCCAATATAAAGCAACTGACTCGAACGTCTCTATGGGTCCCCAAGAATCCATTCAAAAAAATTTATCTATAGGATGGATCCTTGAATTGTGCAAGGGTACTAGGTTCCTCTTTATATAAGCTTGTTCAAGATGTTAGCATGATTGAATGTATATTTCAGATCCATAACATATAATCAAGTATTCCACAATGCATAAACCTTATCTAGTTCTTAACCATATGAAGGAATAACTAACCAATTACTATAATCAGATTTACCATACAAGATCCATGCTTAGTTACATCCAACACCAATATCTAGACAATAAGTCCCATTATATTAAATGCTACAAAACACAGAAGCTTCATACATCATACAACCTTCATGGTCATGTGCACTCATAAATTCACAGCATAACACTACAATCATAGTTGTTGGATCCGTAAACCATGCAAATCAATACATATTTATAGGGGTGGGGACTTTCCCTTCACCATCTATTCACCTTCAAAAATAGGATACATGCTAATAATAGCCATGCACCTTTACATGAGAATACAAAAGCATGTAATCTCGCTAATAATAGATTATGTAATAATGCAATTATAGTATAATCCTATTATTAGCTCCAAAACTCTACATGGTGCTTGATCTTCTACTAGTCCCAAAATAGGATTTGTGTGGTCTTCAATTCTTCTAAAAAATGTGTTCCGCACTCCATGTCCAAAATTAGCCCCAAACTAGAAAATGTCTAGGTCATGATTTCAAACTATTCTGGGTGTGCCCTATTTTGTTATACTTCTGTGTGCTCTTGTACACCCTATGTCCGCACACCCAATCCTCCTGTGATTTCATACTTAAGTTGTATTTCATGAAGTCAACATTACCCCACACTAATTTCATTGTTGTCCCTGGCAACAGGAAACCGAAATTATGTCACCAACAACAAAGAATAATGAATAATGAATGAAAAAATAAAGGAACTACTGCACATAAAAAATGAGAAACTATCTCGTGCTTTTCTCTTCTACCAACAGTATCAAATTTGGATATTCAATCTTAATCTCTGCATCCAACACATTCCAATCACTTATCATTTTATTTGTCTTATATGGATGTCTACAACTATGTATTCTATTTCAGCAAGAGTCAACTTTTCACCTTTTTTATGCAAGATATTAATTACATTAGCTATACTCGAGACCATTCCCTCCATTACATCCATCCTTTCCATGATGATTTTCCTAATTTATTTTATTCTTTCCTTGTGCAAGACTCTGACAGCTTCAAGCACATCATGCTTTGCTTCTACTAGTGAAAGTATCTCTATGCACCCAAATGTTTCATTATTTTCTTCTTGAAGGACTTCATCTTCTTCTTTCATAATCCTTGTTTTTATTATAACATTTGGTGTCGCACACATATTCAATGCCAGATCTACTTTCTTAATCTCATCCTTCAAAGTCTACAAAATGGACTCATAACCTATATTATTTCTTGCAATTGTGGCCTTGGCCCTTGCTACCTCCTCTACATCATCCTTGGTGTTGGAATACACATGGGCTCTTCCTCCAATAGAAATTGAATTATTGTGCATAAATAATGTAAAGTGGACTTAAAATCTGTTACAAACTTATCTTGAAAGTGTGGCCTCTTTTCTATGATCTCATCACCAATTCGCTCTGCCATCTTAAGAACTTTCTATACTTCTGCCTCAACTTTTTCCTTCTCATTTGTAAGGAACTTTATCTCAGTAGCTGCATCCTTTTTATCATGGAAAAACACTTGAATAGTTTCTGTTTTATCAATATTTTGGTGAGAAAATTCCATAGATACCTTAGTGAGGGCGTTGCTCACCTGTTTATCTAACATCATCATTAGCTTAATAGTTATGTGGCATGAGTGTGGTGTCTTCTTCATCCTACGTAAAAAACATGAATCTTCACATACATAAAAATCACGCTCATCCATGTGAGGCTACATAATCCATGAAATTTGTTTTCATGTGTGCATTATTGCCATATCTATATCCATCAGTTCCCATCCATAAAAATCCTTGGGCTCCAAAGTACCTTGGAACCGCGCACATATAATTTTTCTTGGGTCATCAATATATCCAAAAAATGGAGTCTCATATGTTTCTTCCTCCTTATTCTTACTAGAGAACTTACCCTTGTGAACATACACACCTAAATCCATCATAAGACGTTTACATGATTATGTAGTAGGGGGTGTACTTAATGCCTCACCCTTATCTTCACCTATATCGAGGCCAATATGCCCATTGTCTATGTTCTACTCTTTCACTTCCCCTTCATCTGTCTTCATCTCCTCTTCCTGAGGTTCATTTTTATCCTCGGTCTGAAATGGAGTGTTGGGTGCATTGTCTTTAGATTTTTCCTCCTCTTCCTCCTTCTGAGCAATATACATATGCCTATTCTTTTTCTTAGGTTCTAACTTCACAGGAGAATTCCTTGGTGATTTTCTAGGGGGATGTGAAGGTCCCACACCTTGATTCATTATTCTTTGTATTACCCTCTTATGCTAAGGTTCCTTTGGAGTCTGGTCTAGGTCTACCTCTAACACACCTATCTCCAACACCTCATCCTCTTACTGTAGTGGATGGATTACCTCGAGCTCACTCTTCTTTTCAATAATAGGATGTGTTCTACTCCTGTGCTCTAGACCACCACTTTCTTACTGAAGTTCATCTTCCTCTCCTTCTTCTTCCACAAGGGGCAAGGTTGGTTCCTCATCTACCAGTGTGCCAACTATATGTTTCCCCTTAGGTGGACCAAGATTTTTTAACTCATTCTCCACATATCTCCCATTTTCCAACCTGGGCTTGAGTTGGATATACACAAGGGCTACCCTAATCTCAATAATCTCCAAACTCATAGCCTTCATGCTAATATCATCTGAAATTAACCTCTCAATATATGCAGACTTACTTGGATAAATGTAAGTCTTTTTGAGTGTGTGGTAGTTGAATTCTACCTTATCAACATTCAAATTCAACCGACACACATCTAAAAACCTATGTACAAATGCCTAGAAATACCACATGGTGAAGGTATAAGGGAGATTATTACACCAAGGGATCCACTTCCCATCCTTCATCCCAAAGCACACAACATAGAAGTGCTAATAAAATAAAAATTGTACTTACCAAATACTGAAGCTAAATCCTTAGGTAGTCTCCATTCCTCCTTAAATGTAGTGCAGAGTGACTCATACCACAACTCTACCCTCTATTTGAATGGTCCACTTATGGTCCCATCACATGTGTACTCCTTAAATCTCTCTGTAAGAGATTTATTTACCTCAAGATGATGCCAAATTTTATCCTTTGGCCTAACAGGTGCCAAAGACAAGTGATAAAAGGATCACACTGAAACAAATCTTCTTACCTTCATGTGCTTCCTCAATGATAATTTCAGCAATGAAACCTGCTAAGTTATACACCACTCCCTTGGTCATCTTCTTGGATATATGCAACCATAACGTGTTAACCTGCAACCATCACTCCTGGTTATTCAACTTTTTCAGGAGGTACACTACTACTTGGACAACTAGATATTTCTTCTTGTTATTAATTTTCATTCCACGCTCTCCCTTGGTGTAACCCAATGCTTTTTTTATTTCTATGATCCCTTCTTTGCCTAGCAATTCACCACTAACCTTCGTGCCTAAACTCCTCAATCATATCAGGGTCCTAATCAGGGGTGCAGTGATCATCATCCATCACCCAAAAAATTAGAAGTCCTCATGGACTCTTTTCATTGACCATAGGTATAACTTTTCTAGTTTTTTGAAATATGGAAGTTCATAAAGTTGTAAAACTCCTACATTTCTCAACAAATTCTCACCCACATCATCATACATGATCATATCATCTAATGAACTCTTTGTATTCATTTTTATTATGATTCCCATTTAAACAACCACTTGAGACCAAAGAAAAAACCTAGGGTTAGCTAGAAAAATTATGGGATAATTTTTTTATTAGAAGTATCTACAACCAGGTTGCAAGACATAAGTCTTCCATTAGCAGGTTTTGAAACAAAACCTATTTACCAAAACATAGATTTCCTTTATTTACTTATATCAAGTTTACAAGGTTCAAATTTTAGGGTTACATGTTCTAGTTAGTTTCAGGGAGAAATCTACCCCTATACCCACTCTCTAACAGGATCAGAGTTTCAACTGGATTTTTTTCATACTTAACACTCCCATAATTTCCCTAAACCATTCCCAATCTCCTTTAGGAACTCAAGATATGGTCCAGCTTAGTTTTGGGATCAAATTTTCCCCAAGGGGGACACGTGTCAAGAGGAGGGGAAAACCACTTTGGTGGTTTGGAAAGTCGCGAGGCATTTTTTGGAATTTTTCCCCATGCGGCATAAAAGCAAAAATTCTCCCAAATCTTCTTTGCCACCCCAAGGTGCCATGTGGCACCCTTTGATTGGCCACGGGTCGGCGGGGAGAAATGGAAAATTTTTCCAAAATTTTCAAAAAACTCAAAGGGAAAAAAGTCTCCATGCCTCCACCGCTGCCTCATGAGGACACATGGCAGCCTCTGATTGGCTGCAGGCAGGCGGAGTGAAATGGAAAATTTTTCCAAAATTTTCAAAAAACTCAAAGGGCAAAAAATTTCCGCGCCTCCGCCGCTGCCTCATGAGGAAATGTGGTAGCCTCTGATTGGCTGTGGACCGGTGGAGGAAAATAGAAAATTTTTCCCGAACCAAATTTTCAAAAAAATTCTAAGGACAATTTCGATGGGAAATTTTTGGGTTGCATGCCCATCAGGGAAAATTTTCCCAAATTTTTCCACCAAGGCACAAAAACTTCAAAGTGCCATAACTTGAGCTAGAAAGCTTGGTTTTGGGAAAAGAAGGATTTTTTGGAAATATCTTGATTCCCTCTTTGCACAGGAAGAATAAATTTCACTTTTGGTTATGTTCTTAAGGGTCAATTTAGCAAAAAGGATCAGAAGGATTTTAATTTGTGAACTGGCAATTTGTAGCTTCATATTTTGGTTAATTTCGGACTCCTCCTTCACTCATGTCAAAACGACATGGTGGAATGGTCTAGGGAGGGTTTAGAGTGTTTTAGTGAAGTCAATTTGTCCAATTTGTTCAAGTTTGCATTTTTCTGGAAATAGACAAAAAAATGACTGTGCAAGCTCCGAATTGAATTTTATTAAGTTTTGGAGATTCTTTCTTAACTGTTATAATAAATTTGAGTTCCTTAGGTATTAATAAGTCTAAATTTCAATGTTTAATATCTTGTTGCTTGGTGTAAGTATGAATTGTTCATTTTTAATAAAATGTAAATTGTGAAAATGAAGTTTTAAATTAGTGAACTGTTTCTTTTAAGTTTGCATGCCAATTTATCATTTAAAAGTGTGTATAGTTTCTAATTGGTCTCATATATTTTCTTATTAAATATTCTATTCAATTATAAGTTAGACTACAGTTTAGATTTCAATTCAAATATACATTTTGCAAAGAATACAACATTGTCTTTCATTTTCATGCATTCTTTCTTTTCCAAACAGAGATCAAACTTCAATAATAATCCAAATCTAATATGCAATACACTTTTGAGAAAGGAATACAATATTTTAATGATCAAAAATTACATCCTTTCAGCTTATCAATTTCCAATTTGATTACAAAATACAAAATACAATGCTTATAATATCCCTTACATTTCCTTTCCAAAAACAGAGAACAAGTATAATTCTCCTATACATTTCTCAATTCAAATTCAGCTTGCATTTACAATGCAATAACTTCACATTACAATTACTATTCATCTCATCCACTCAAGGTGGGAAAGGTTACATTGACTTTGCTTAAAGGAAAATAGGATTGTCAAAACTATATTCTTCTTTCTCCAAACAGTAGCATGCTAGTTTCTCCATCATTTTTTTTTATCACAACAAGGAAGGGGGAAAGGAAACACTCTCCACCCAACCAAGACATCCAATGAGAAGGAAGAAACCATCCTTACTCATTGGCCCCCAAGCCCCAACCATATTGAAATAAAGAATGAGAGATAACTCATGGCAACAATGGCTTCTACCACAAACAAGCAACATTCTTTTCACATGCATAAAACAATAAAATACAAAGTCCAAACAAGACATCAATTCCCAACTGCATTTGAAATTATTCATACAACACATAGGCTTGATCAAGCAAGCCAAAAAGACCAAGAACTATGGGGAAATACTTATGCCTCCCTAATTGGAATTGGGCATCCACCAAAAATCATAGCACCAATAAACATATCAAATCCCATAAACCTTATATCTACCAACCCCTCCTTATGCCCCCCTAAAGTTTCTCCCTTATGCCCCCCCAAGAGTAAGAAATGCAAGTAGTTTCTTTTCCTAGGTGGATCCCAATCCAAAACTCCCTCCACAATAGAATAAGTGCCATTGGAAATCCCTTATGCCCCCCATATCCTTCTCCTACACCTTGTCCTAAGTAGTCTACCCAACCAGCCAAGAACATAAAACAAATTCACCATTTCAATATGCATGCAAGAGAAAGAAAAACATTTAAAACACAACTCAAGATCCTACCTCTCCATACTGGATTTTGTTCCAAGATCACAAGCTTTTCAAATGCCAAATAAAGTCCCAAATCAGTAGGGTTCATGCATGCAAAAATATTCCAATCTTCCTCCACAACAAACTCAAAAATAGCAACAAAAAAATGTGCCCTCAAGAGGAAAATAACAAAGTTTCAACAACCATAAACAAGCAAGGAGTTTCACTTTTATAGGAGAGGGAAGAGAAGAGGACGATGTGGATCCATGTGGGATGCTACATCATTCTTCCTCAACCCCAAGAGGAAATCAACATCCTTCACCAAATCACAACAAATAAAATGACAAAATGACTTACACATTGCAAAATGACCCATACTCCAAAAGGACTGAATTAAAAATATGTAAGGGAAGTGTAATTAAAACTTACAAATTGTCACCTCAAAATTCATTAAAAATTCCTAAATTTAACCTCCAAACCATAGGCATGGTTGGTGGGTCATTTTAAGAGGTGTGGGACAAGTTTAACTTGTCCCACAAGCCTCCAATTTTGGCCTCCAAGGACAAATTCGAATTCCTAAGGAGATGAAGTGTCTTACACTCCAAAAATCTATCTTACACAATCTCTTACATATCTCTTACACTTTCTTACACTCTCTTCCAACATTAATATTTAAAATCAACAACTTCATTAATTACATTCCATGTCCCCAATTTTATTTAATTAAAGTTTAACTTTATGATATCTCACATTAATCTACCACATTTAAATTAATTACAAGAAGGGACAAATTAATAATAAAATACATACAACAATAATTAAAAAGAAACACATATCCCATGGTCACATATAATGGAAATCCATCCCATGGGAATTCCTAGCATAATTTAACACACAACACCATTGCCATGGTGATCTTGTTGAATTCACCTAAAAGTTCAATATGGTTAGTCTCCAGTCCCCCGACATTGTTGTGATTTTTAACTTGCAAAATGCAAATACCTCCTTCAGCCTCATGGCCATATCAAAACATCCAAAATGATATAACAACATCTCAAGATCATCTAGTCGTATGAATCACAAAAATATCAAGAATTCCACATTAACATTTTAATTAATAAATCAACTATATCATCGTCAAAAAATATATCATACTAGGTCTACCCAAAATATCCAATGTCATAAGTCCAAATCAACATCTATAAAATGTCCATATCACATAGTATATCATCAACCACATATGAAAATGTCTTTAGTAATCATCAAGCATAATAACTGAATCTAGATCAATAATAATCCATGATCTAACACCTAACCATCATACCAAAAAAAAACATAATAGTGTCCATAATACAATCAATAGTATCAAAATCAATATCTAAGAGTGTCAAAGGGAAGTGGGCACTACATTTACTCCTATCATAAAAGGAAGGAACCCCATGCACACCAACCTATCACCCAACAGAAGCTAAGTGCTCACCCGAGGCACGTGCGGGTACCGAGTCTCTCTTTTATGTGAGTTTAGTGGGAAACATCATTTATGATTAGTGTAAGAGTTTTAATAAGGGAGGTTGAAACATACAAGGACCATAGGGCTCAGAACGACCTCTAGATCCTTGTAGTCACCTTAGACTTAGTACTTTAATAGAACCCAGAACATGCATTATGATAGAAATAATTATACAAGCATTCATACATAGCATGAAAGGAAAGAGAACTCATATGAGAGAAATGTGCATTAAAACCATTTATATCCATGTCTATTTATAACAGGTAACCTCATTATATTCATTGATTCATTATAGAGTGTCACAGAGAGTAGACCACAGTCATGTATATCACTGGAAGTATGTAACTAAGCTAACAGAAAAATAAACATTACAACTCCATGCTTAGTGCATTCTTTCCTAAATACAAATATCCACTCATAGTAATTCTGCAGAGCTTCGGTCACTCTCTAACCCACTATCTCATACTTCTCCTTTTTTTTACTCCACAGGCACTTGTATTTATAACTCTCCTACACTTCCAACTCACCTTCCAGTGTCCTCAAATCTGGTGCCAAGTGTCGAATGTGGTCCATGCGAGCATGCTTCTTCAGGCCTGAGCTTTCCACTTTACCTCATGATTTTCTTCTAGAAGATTCCATCTGGGGCATGCTCTTTCCTGGGCCATCCTATCGCCAGGCTGACATCTTATCCACATGCAACCGATCACCCTTTTAACATATTCTACCCTTGGCACTCAAATTGACTAAGTCCTGAGCCTCCTTTCATGCATCACGCATGCTATGTGCTTCCCTAAGCCTTTCTCTCACACACTTTTACTTTGCATTCCTTTTCATTACTAGGACCCTGTACACCCATGCACCTTCATACTTGGTTCAGATTACAAGGGTCCAACACTCTTGTTTGTCTTCTTTACTATAAATCTATCTTGTTCATCATTATTATCTGTCATCATGTGGTTATAGTCACTCACTTTACTCTGGCAGACGTGCGAGTTCCAATCGTGACCCATGTAAATCCACTCAGGGTACTACATCTTTGAGAAATATCTTTCAGGGGTGTCCTCCACTTTTATTTCAGCTTCCTTCTTCTTCTTCCCCCTTTCTAATGATTTAGGTGCCTTCTTTGGTGTCATAGTAACTATAAAGGTGTGATCTTTTACCTTATTCAATCTCTACAAGTCCAACCCCATGTTCCCTAGTTCAACTCTGCATGCCCTAGGTCAAATTCAAATCCTAATAGCCAATTTCTCTTCCCCTTACACTTTTATGTTACTCAAACACCCTCTCTAATGGAACATCACACAATCTCATGCATAAATATGTAAAATCTAACTGGTTCCCAACTCTCTTGCTAGCTCCCTCAATTGCTCTTGACTACAAATTTAGAAATGATTTTACAACATATCCTTATATATATTTTTAAAAGAAAATCCATTTATTTCTCTCCAACTACCACCATACTCAACATTGATTAGAAATTTCTTCAGTTCTTCATGTTTCCTTTTTTTGCGCCACATTCATAACCTTCTCATGTGCCTTCTACTTTTTGGCCACAGACCTCCTTTCACACCCCCTCATGCACCAAATTACTTTGTCATTATTCCTTTCACTAAGTAGTTTCCACTACTACAACCTACCTCATGTTACACTGTGCCTCCATTTATTCATACATGGTCTTCAATCACGAGCAATCTTTCTCTATCCACACCTTTCCTTCAAGTAATTTCATAATCTTTCTCCTATGCATACCCATCTTTAGATAATATTAAAACTTGGGCCATGAATCCTATGTATTCTCCACCCCACACTAAGCATATGTGTGGTCCTCTACATATGAAAAACACTTAGATAATAATAATCTTTTGGTGCGTAAGTGTGCTTATTACACAAAACATTAAACTAAATTTACAAAGCATAGCAATGATGAAGGAAACACACATAAAGGAAAAATATTAAGGAAACCTAATCTAAGTGGCAATAATACCTTATTACAAACACCAAAAAGACTTATTTATAGTAGGGCTTCAGCCTACTCCCGTTGAAGTAATTGTGCAACCATGTTACATCCAATGCTTATAATCGGAAATGGTTAGATTTAAGTATATAAGTTATAATGTACGGTCCTAACCATTGCACTTTAAGCTTTATAGGGTAGCACAAAAACTTTGAATCATACAAAAGTACCATTTTCCCAACTTCGAGATTCTTATCCTTGATGTGTCTATCATGCCATGCCTTCTATCTGGCCTTTTATTGCTTCTGACTTCATCTTGTTATAGAACTCCTTTCATCAAGACGCATCAATTTTTCAATATGTTCTTCAGGTGATTTCTCATTAGCCAAGCCTCTTGAGTGCACAATACATGGAGAAGGTAACTATAATTCCATTGGTAGAACATACTTTACACAAAACATTAACTGAAAGGGCGTTTCTTTATTCA
Source organism: Taxus chinensis (assembly GCA_019776745.2). Classification (NCBI taxonomy): domain Eukaryota; kingdom Viridiplantae; phylum Streptophyta; class Pinopsida; order Cupressales; family Taxaceae; genus Taxus; species Taxus chinensis. The sequence goes on along the minus strand of CM034156.1, from coordinate 309,845,864 downwards.
ACCTCTTATAGGTTTTCCTATATGCCCAAAGTATAACATAGACTTTATCATCCCAGTATTTCTTTCCAACCTCAAAAATCTTAGTCAAGGTATGGATTAATATCTTATTGACGGCCTTAGTAGTTCAATTTTCCTGATGATGATAGGGTGTTGTTTTATGGTGTGCAACCATAAATTTTTCCAATAGTATTTTGATGGTCTCATTAAGAAAATGAGAACCCCTATCACTTGTTAAAATTAAAGGGCATCCATTTCTGCTGATAACATTTTCCCACAAAAACCTTATTTCCATATTTTTCATGTAATCCTTTTTAGGTTTCACTTCTTCCCACCTTGTAAGATAGTCTATACAAGTTATAATTTAGTGTGATCCAATCCTACGTGTGGGTGGGGAAATAGGACCCATAAATTCAATCACCCACTTTTCAAAAGGTTTTGTGCTAGCAATAGGTCTCAAAGGCATTTAATCTCTATTCCTAGGCTTTCTAAGCTACTAAAAATGGTCACATTCCTTCTAATATTCTTTGCAATACTTGTATAATGTTTCCCACCATAGACCAACTAATACAATCTTACATGTGGTGGCATCCCCTATATAGTTTCCACCTACAATACCATCATTTATCTCCTCCATAATTGCTTCCCACTCATGCTCAAGTACACACTAGTGTAAAACTTCATCTTGGAATAGTTTGTATAAGTCTCCACTAATAAAAATGTAAGGCACGGCGTGGATAACAAGTTATTTCTTCTTTAAATCTTTCATACCCACAGGTGTCACACTTGTTTGCAAAAAGATAGCAATATCCTCTAAGTCTAAGGGTGCATGATTAAATCTGAATAGTTGTACATCTGGCATTGTGTCTTCAATGCTCTATGTGTCCTCTCTTGATTAAATCCTTGATAAATTATATGGACCAAAATTACACTTTCCTTGCTTAACCACCACATTAAAGTTAAATTCTTGAAACAACTGAATCCAATGGTATATGCACCCCTACAAAATAGGGTTGTTTACTAAATACTTCAATGCCATATGATCTTTATAGAAAATTATAATTGTTTTCAGTAATTAATGTCAAAACTTATGAAGTGCATAGATCATAGACAAGGTCTTGTGCTATGTAGTTGTGTAAATTTTTTCTGCTAGAGTTAACTTCTTTCTCACAAAGAAAATAGGGTGATCTAAAATCCCCTCTCCAAGTTTGGCTAAAACCACACCAATGGCCATGCCAGATGCATCTGCATGCACATGAAAAGCCTTGGTCCATGAAGTAAAATGTAGAATAGGTGCTGTAGTAGGCCTTTCCTCTAGCGTTTCAAATGCACGTTGTTGTGCCTCACCCCAACACAACTTGGTTTTCCCCTTTAGTAATTCCTCTAAGGGCACAACAATATTGGCATAACCTTTGATAAAATTCCTATAATACCATGTGTACCCCAAGAATACGTGTACCTTTATTTGGCTAATAGGTTCCTCTAAGCCCAAAATAACAACCTTAGCAGGATCCACCAGTAAGCCTACCTTACAGATGATATCTCCTAGAAAAATTCCAAAAGGTGTGGCAAAAATGCACTTTTTAATATTATAGGAGATGCTCAACTATCATCACCTCTCAAACATCAGCCTCAAATTATCATATTGAACCTTCACAAGGCCATAAACTATCAAATCATCTAGATATACCTACAAGAACCTATGAATAAAGTCCTAAAATGCTTGTATGACAATGTGTAAAAATACTGCAAGTGCATTCTTAAATCCAAAGGAAATAACCTTATATACAAAAATTCCCCACTCATAGGTGAATTTTATTTTCTCTTGATCCTCTTTAGCTATCCTTACCTGATGATGTCCAGGAAATGCATCAATGAAGGAGTAGATCTCACATCCTGCAATGCCTTCCAAAAGTTTTTTTTGTAAAAGTTGTGGGAAAGGGATCAATCACACATGTAGCATTTAACTCCTTGTAATCCACACAAATATTGATTCTACCATATTTCTTTATATTGATCACCATAGGGATAACCCATTAAGATTCCTCGATGGGATCAATAATCCTAGAATTCAATATCTTGTCAATTTCTTCTTTCACTTTGACGTACTGGTTCGGATTCATCTTGTAAGGCCTCTTCCAAACTGTATGAGAAACTTCCTTCAACTTGATCCTCATCTCACCCAAATATTCATGTACCACTTTCAATTCATGATAGTCTCTAAGGAATAGATCTTAGAATTGTGTAGTAGCCCAATGATCTTATCAACTTCAGATTCACAACAATAATCTCCAATGATGACCTCCTTAGGTTCAGACTCCGTTCTAATGTTTACTTTCTTGGTCTTCATAGGCTTATGGTAGGAACATGCCTTCTCATCTACATTTTCCAAGACTCGGGCATACCCTCTATGTACTCACTATCTAGGTTCTCTACCTCTTCATCATCAACTATATATACCATCTTACCCTTTTCTCTTTCTAGGTAGGTGCACCCAAGTTGTTCTACATTTATTTCTTCCTCTTCTTCAAAATAAGCCTCCAGGTCTAACTCACCTAGTAACTCCTAAATAATTTCCTCAGCCTTTGCACTATCTATCATACTCAAGCACTTCATTACCTATAATGCTTCATTCACTGGAGCCTTAATGGAAAAATAGTGAAATGTCTAAATTTTATCTACAATAAGATCTTTCCAATTTCCAGTCTCTATATTTAAGTCCACGTAGACATACCAAGTGAGCGCAACACCACAAGGTGAAATAGAGATTTTACACCCACAAAAAAGGTAGTAAAGCTTCCTACCCCTCTGTGTATAGTCTATCAAACTACTAAACATGGTGCTTAACAAGATCATTACCATGAAAAGAACATATCTAAGCAGGTGCATTGCTATGAAGAATTATAATAGATAAAGAGATCCTGATCTCTCGCCATTCCAAAATATTATTCCTATGAACCATCCACTAGCATACTGTTGTCCCATGCAGAGTATAAACTAGCATATTCCTTCTTTTTACTTATATTCCCACTAAAATTTCATATCAAGTAGGAATACCTTAGGATTCTCCTCACTAGTATACCTTGGGACCTGGTTGTTTCCCGAGCACATAACACAATGTGGCCTACTTATGCACACAGTTACACTTATCACTTCATGCACAACCATTTCATAAGTTTCATGTGCCTAGTTGTCACATGAAACACTTTTTTTATCACTCATGGATGGTGCATCATCCCACTAGAGAAATCCTTCCTTTGATGGCTTAAGAACTTCTATATCTCTAACGGTGCGCACATAAATTATGTTCAAATATTATTCACTTAAAGGTATACATAGGGTGCATATTTCTTGTTTGTTAAGGGGATAATGACGCACTCTTCCTTGTTCTCAAAACTTATGTAACCCTTATTAAAGTGCAGGTCAGCTTTGTTTGCATAACATGAAGGGTGCCCAAGTAAAGCTAAAAAATAGTCTACTTTTGTAAGCTCCAAGACTTCAAAGTCTCCAGTAAACTTGGCCCCCTATATAGTTATAGACACATCTTTTGAAACCCCAATAGGTGCGGATTTAGTCATGTTTTTCATAAACAATACATTTGAAGATGGCTACAATGGTTGTCTGACCATCTAAATCCACGTGTCTAAAGTGAGTAAATTCACTTCCACACCTTTATCAATCAAAATATTACTCAAAATCCAGCCATCAACAAAAATATTCAAAGTGATCTCGTTGTCATAATCCAGGTTATGAGGAGGAGGGTTAGCATGCAAAATATGCCTTTCATGCTCAATTCAAGTGCATGGAGTGTTTCCTTTTAACTAGTTCCCTAACAAAGGAATGATGTTTTCTTGTCACATCATCCTTCAAACCTCCTTTAGATCATCAACAAATGTCTGATGGAGCTCAACCACCTTATTTTGTTCTAACTTCCTCGACTGTTCTTTTAAACATTGTATCTCACCCTACAAATTCCTAACAACCTCCATGGTTTCTTGATAAACCTCCTTCTGATGCATAGGGTATGGATACTTTTCATATAGTACTTCCTCCTTAGTAATGGAAGGATTTTGTTTTGGAACTTCCTTGGCGCATGCACCATTAGCGTGTGTAGTGATATTCACAGGTACCAACTAAGAATCAATGCTAACTTTGGAATCCAATAATCTTCCATGGTGTGTTGTACTCTTACCATTTCCATGCCCTTATATTTTTTATGCTTCTTACTCAATTGTTCATACAAGTCCAGGAATTATTCACAGTTGTGATTCTTTCCAGAAAAAGAACAGATAATGTTATAAGGGCATACATTCTTGTAATGATCAGGAGATCTACATGTATAACATTTTCCATGAGGGAAATCACTTCTTCCACCTTCGTGACTTTGGCTTCTGAATAATCCTCAATAACCTCAAACTCTACCATAGCCTCCATCAGAGCAGCCATCATTATGTTTATGGTCATGATGCTCACCTTTCTCCTTAGAGTTATTTGCGACATCAGTCTATCATACACCAATATCAATGACATCATGAATATTATCAATCAACCTGCAATATTTAGTATCTTGAGTAGTAGAACTAAAAATCTTACAGTAACAAGATATGTTCTTTCTTATCATGCATTGCAACAATTGAAACCAAGTTGAACTGTGGTCTAAGAGATAGATCTCATAGTCCACCAACAAGGAGTGTAGTGATTTATGAGGACAACTATTCTTAGTATTCCCTTTTACTACTAGGTTGTGGAGCTGAATTGTTTCATAGATAGGATGTTTTATACCTTGATGGAATACATAGTAACTAGCATCGGTCAACAAAGGAGACAACATCAGTTAGCAAAGGATCTGACATCAGTTAGGGAACTGTCATTAGTTACTTGTACATGAATAATTATATTTAACTCACAGGATTATATCAAACCTTAAATAAAAAGGTGATCTAAAGGTTGTAAATGTATAGTTGAGGTTCCTTAAGTTTTTATAAGCTTATATAATCTAGAAAAATAGGGTTAGAACATAAGAATTGAGGAAGAATGATAATTATCCTTGGTTGAAGATGAATAAGAATAAAAAGAAGAAAAATATTACATGAAGATAGAGCTTCAATGAAGAGAAGATAAACAGAAGGAAATAGTAGGTATATCTGAATGGTGAGAAGAGAGTTATGTTTTCTACTGTATTTCCTTTGTATTATCTTGTCTCATTGTAATGGCTTGCATAGTATGCAAATCACATAGTATTTCATCTTATAGATCCACATGTTGTTGTGAGATCTTGTATTGTAGATCCACAGGTTGTTGTGATATCTTGTGTTGCAGATCCAAGAGATCATGTTGTATTTTTGGTCCATAGGAGATCTAGTATTATAGCTTGTTGGAGAGATTGTGGGTATAGATAGTATATAGATATAGTATAGGAGGTTGTCTTATTATATTCATAGGTTGATGTAGTGAGATAGAGGAGAGACTTACTTCTTGGTGTAAAAATATGGTTGCACATTAGTAGACCCTTGTCAGAGGTCTTGTTTACAAATTCATAGGAGATCTTGGTTGTAGTTTAGAGATGTAGTAGTTCTTGGTTATGTGATATCTGTTGGTGGTTTGGAGGCATGGTTGTAGTGCACTCATGTAGATCCCTGTAGAGATTTGGAGGATAGGATATACTCTTGGAGAGATGTATTGTACTCTTGTATTGAAGATTTGGTTTGTACTCTTGTTATATTATATATATGATATCTTTATCTTTGGTGGATGTATCCCACATTAGGTGAACCATGGTACATGTTGTGTTATGTGTGTGTACTTTAATTTGATTTGTATTATTCTATTTTATATTCCCACTACTATATATTTTAGGTAATTGTTTAGGTCATGTTTACATGATTGGGTTTTTTATTAAATCATAGCATTATTTTTCAGTCCTAATTCCCAACTGGTATCAGAGATTGGTTATTTCAGAGAAAGATTTTTCTTCATGGTTTTGTTAGTGGTATTACTAACATGTATGAGAGAAGGATTTTTTTTACATGATGTGTAAATTAATGTGAGGTTACTGGAAAATACAGTGAACGACATCAGCTAGGAGGAAACCGATGTCAGTAGGGTGACCGTGGTTGGTTACATGGTGACCATGGTCTGTTACAAGGTGACCGTGGTTGGTTATAGGGTGACCGTGGTCGGTTACTGGGTAACCTAGTTTTTTAAAATAGAAAATCACAGATCTAGAAGAATTGAAAAGATGTATGAAATATATCTTTATTTACTAGGGTGTCCCTGGTTCTTAAAGGCACGAGCATGATTGTCAGATTACATATCCTAGTTATAGAGGTTTGGTTTTATCTTGGTATTACATTGTTTGTATGTTTTGGATGCACGTGCATGGTTTGGGATTATAGATCTAAGTATGAGATAGAGGAGCAGTTATTTATCCTTTGTGCAGTCAGATGCATGGGCTTCATTAGAGAGGCAGTAGTGTAGAACAAAGGAGACACTTCCATTAGAGAAGAAATTTCTTTAGTTGAAGATGTGATTGAGTATCTTATTGTTGGTAAGGTGATGTATTTCATCTTGATGCAATTTTATATTGCATGGATTATTGTTGTAATGTTTTTGTATGAGATTTGGGTGCTTCTTGAAATGATTGGCTCAACACATCTATCATATTTTTTCAGATTAGGCACCTACGTTGGTATTTTATGTCAATTTTGTGGCATTGTGTTCATTCTAGAAGCACCAACATTAGTCAGGGAACTGACACTAGTCATAGAAGAGCTGAAACTAGTCAGGCGACCGAGGTCAGTCTCTATGGTAGTGAATCTGTACTACATTTTTTGCAGTAAGAGAGGGAATGGATGGTTTAGTTTCCTATTTTGGAGGATTGCATTTCTTATACAGAGTGTACATGGAAGAGATGATGTAGATCACTTTAATTTTTGAATCAGAAAGAGGATGGAGTTGGCTTGGTTAGTTCAGTGAGACTTTGAGTCAGGTATCTATATATTATTCATGTTTTATTTCTTTCATTTGAAGGAACTGATATTATGTTTGGATTATGTGTGCAACTAAAATTTATCACCATAGATATTTGGTGGTCTTGACTTTTATTTCCAGGATGTGTTGGAATCTTGAGGATAATGGTATTTAGTCTACAGGATGAGATCCTCAATAAAAACTCATGTATAGACACAATTGCATGTAACGAGAGATGTTGAGTACACAGGGATGAAAGAAGGTGATTCACCTACTTCATAAGAAGTCCAAACGTCTATGATGTAGAAGTATTCTTTGTTAAGAAGGGAATCAGGTTTATATTTCTTTCATCTAGTTTTATTTCTCATTGATATATATTAGAGATTTTGAGCTTGTTATCAGAAGCAATGTAAGGGATTTCATGTTGAGTGGGATAAAGCCATGGTTGTTAGCATTGTAGGTTCGACATATATGCATGTGCGGAGTGAGATGAGAGTTCTACTATTCAGAGTGGCATGAGGCACAAGTTTTTTTTGATGAAATTCATGGTTTTGCAGGTATTTTGTGATAAGTACATGGTGATGTCACTTCTAGTTTTATGTTTTAGTGCCTGGATATCCTTATGGGATAAAAATTGATGGTTATTCAGATGGGTGAAGAAGAGAAATAAGGTTTCAAAGTTTGAAGGATAAAATAATGAAAATATGTTTGTTATGGTTGACAGGTGATTGGAAGGATCTTTCATGGTTTGTCAAGTTATAGGTGTGATAACAATGTGTATTTACAATTTATTGATGTTACCCGTGTTTCTTTCATCTTAGATGGTTTGTGTAGTATGTTTGATGACATGTTTTCTGGTATTTGCACTATTTATTAGTAGCATGGTTAGCATGGTTGTTTTTGTGGACATTGATGAGCATGGGATTCATATTTGTCTTTGAAGTTAGTTGGTGAGAGACTTGGAGCTATTAGAGAGATTGGTGATATGGATGGAATGTACATGGTGAGTTTTGTTGTACATGTTGATATTTTTTTTGTGAGTCTATGATGATATAGTTATTTTTTTTGCACTTGGATGTCTATGAGAATGGTTTATATGCTATTGAGCATGATTAGGGGGTGTTTGTATTTCCTCTTATTACTATGTTACTCCATGATGGATATATTTTATATGGATGGTTGTCTTGGACATGCAAGTTGTTTATGTAGCGTTCGATTTGTAGAATGTAGTGTTTGGATTATTTGAGTTATGCAGGTTTTGTGGATTGATCACCCACTAGTTACAGGAAGAACTCATTTAGGTTGTCTTACCCATGATATTGTTTATTGGTTACGTATGTTATAGTTTGACTTCTCTTTTGTTAGTTGCATTAGTGGTTGTATGGAGACATGGATAGATGGTTGGATAACATGGTTGGTTTTATAAAGGTATGGATATGGTTGTGATTGAAGCTCAACACTTCATTTTGACTATGAGCTCTTGTAGGTATGATTAGTCACGGTGACTTGGTTGTATGAGAGATGTGGTGTTACGATTCAGTGAGAGCTTGATGTATGGATAGCTCATGTATCACAGATTGGTAGAAGCTTCATGTAGTTATATGGTAAGTCATGGTTTGTTATCTTCTTGGTTTTAGAAGATGGTTTAATCTTCTTGATTAATTGAGATAATTGTTGAAGTAAATAATAGATCATCTTCACGATATGTAGAGGATGGTGATGTACAAGTATAGGTACATGTTCAACAATTTATCTCCAAGTGGGAGATTGTTAGGTTGTGGAGCTGAATTAATTCATAGATAATATGTTATACACCTTTATGGAATACACAGTAACTAGCATCAGTCAGCAAAGGAGTCGGAATTGGTCAGTAAAGGAGCTAACATCAGTCATGGAACTAGAATCAGTTTCCTATGCATGAATTTTATAATTTAACTCATGGGATTAGATCCAACCTTTGATTTAAATGTGATATAAAGGTTGTAAATGCATAGCTGAGGTCCCCTCAGCTTTTATAAGCTTATATAAGATAGAAAACTAGGGTTAGAACATAAGGATTGAGGAATAATTTTAATTCTCCTAGGTTGAATATGAAGAAGAATAAAAATAAGGAAAAGGTTGCATGAAGACAGAGCTTTAATGAAGAGAAGTTGGACATAAGGAAATAACACGTACATCTGAATGGTGAGAAGAGTGTTATGTATTCTACTGTATTTCCTTTATACTATCTTGTCTCAATGTAATGGATTGCTTAGTAGGCAAAGCACATAGTCTTTCATCTTTTAGATCCACATGTTATTGTGAGATCTTGTATTGTAAATCCAAAGGTTGTTGTGAGATCTTGTGTTGTAGATCTAAAATATCATCTTGTATTGTTGGTCCATAGGAGGTCTAGTATTGTAGCTCGTTGGAGAGCTTGTGGGTATATATAGTATACATATATATTAGAGTAGGTTATCTTCTTGTATGAAGAGGTTGATGCAATGATATGGAGGAGAGACATACTTCTTGGTGCACATATATGACTGTGCATTAGTAGACCCTTGTGAGAGGTATTGTTTTCAAACTCACATGAGTGCTTGGTTACAGTTCAAAGATATAGTAGTTCTTGGTTATGTGATATCTATTAGTGGTTTGGAGGCACGGTTGTAGTGCACTCATGTAGATCCATTTAGAGATCTAGAGGAGAGGAGATACTCTTGGAGAGATGCATTGTACTCTTGTATTGAAGAGATGGTTTGTACTCTTTCTCTATTATATATATGAGATCTCTATCTTTGGTGGGTGTAGCCCACATTGAGTGAACCATGGTACATGTTGTGTTATGTGTGTGTACTTTATTTTGATTTGGATTATTCTAGTTTATACTTCCACTACTAGATATTTTGGGGAATTTTTTAGATCATGTGTACATGATTGGGTTTGTTATTGAATCATAGCACTATTATACAGTCATAATTCCCAACATCTACTTCATATTCTATGCACCAAATTCCACTGTGTGTCTCATGTACCAAATTAGCTGATAATTTCTCTAACTTTTTATCCATTTCTGTAATATGGACTTCCAAGAATGGGTTCCCTCTTGTGTCTACACTCCCTACCGCCTCAGCGCGCAGAGCTTCTTCAAGTACCTTATGCAGATATGTGAAAATATTATGTGAGAGAGATATTCTAAAAGGCTTGATAATTCCTCCAATAAACCACTAAGCATGTTGGCTCATGTGTATGTCATAAGATAACTTAGAAAAAGGGTCTTGAACCATGCATCAGTTTCTTGAATAATCTCAGTAGTGTCTTGCTTAATGTCTTTCTACTCAAACTCAAGGATATAAAATTCTTTCAAGAAAGCATCCCACAACATAGTATAATATACAAAAGTTTGGTTATGGTCAAAATGTTTGTACTAACTATGTGCATGTCCTTGCAATGTATTTACAAACTTACTTGCCTAGCGCTCTGGAGTTGTAATCCCCTTTGCACACCATAGTATCTCACACATATGTACATACTCAGCTACATATTCAACACCTCTATATTCTAGAAAATGAAGAGACATCTCCATATAAATATTATAGGGCTGGTGTATACTGTGCCCACCATATCTAGAACATATATTTCCTCCTATGTTTCCTCTATCTCTAGAGCCACCAGAGCCTCCAGCGCCCAAGCCACTTGAGCCTCATGATCCTCCTCCTGAAGTAGGAAATGGACCAGAGGATGCATTGTCTTATGTTCTAATTATCATGTTAAACCAAACTCCAATAGTCTATGAATTTTTGCTACTTCTAGATTTTATGCTGATGTTCTACGTGCCCACATTCTGTGTTGTTGATGCACCAAAAAATATACCTCCAACTGGACCTCCAAATAACATAGACGACGATTACACCACCATATATGAATATGCTACCTTATTAACTCCTGAACTTGACTACAAATTAACTCTATCTACTGTAACTCTACTGCACACACAAGCTTGCTTACTATTAACAATCATAGAATCTATAAAACCAAGTGTGAAGGCTAGGTTTCCAAGTAGGATTAGATGCACAACCATAGTCCTTAATCTTTATTCAAACGTGCCTTCATCCAAAGTCAAAGAGGGTTCTCTACCATGATTTCTTAGATGGGGGATTTCTAGATTCTCTAGCTCCATGTCCTCTATATGAGCTCCAAATCCTTCATGAGCTAACTCCCTCCACAACACCATTATTTCCATGATCTCTCGCTGCTTCTCCAAGTCCCTCTCACGTGCTTCATTAAAATTCAGCCTCCTTTATTCACTTTGTCTCTCTGTCACTAGATCCATCATCCTTCACCACACGTACTCCTACCCCGAATGTGGAGGAGTTTAGCTATCCATAGGATTCTCTTCTAAATTCAAGGTCATGATCAATATTTTAATCGAAAAAGGGATATAACGTAAATATGATCCTTTGGGCTTGCGTAAGAACTAAAACTCAGCAACCTATGGACAGAAATATGTAAAAACTGTGTATTCCAGTATATAACTATTCAAAACACCATAGAACCAATGATTCAAAGCACATGTATGATGTATGAAGCTTCTATATTATATACTACAAAACATAGAATCTTCATACATCATACTGTCTTTAAATTTTTTTATATTAAATACTACAAAACATAGAAGCTTCATACATCATACCATCTCCATGGTCATGCACACTCATAAATTCGCAACATAACACTACAATAATATCCAATTGAATCCCTAAACAGTGCAAATAAATACATATTTATATGGGTGGGGACTTTCCCTTCACCACCCATGTACCTTCAAAAATAGGGTACATGCTAATAAGAGCCATGCACCCTTACATGAGAATAAAAAAGCATGCAAGCTTGCTAATAATATACTACCTAATAATACAACTATAGTATAATCCTATTATTAGCTCCAAAAATATGCATGGTTCTCGATCTTATACTAGTCCCAAAATAGCCTTTACATGGTCTTCAATTCTTCTACAAAATGTATTCCACACTCCATGTCCCAAATTATCCCCAAACTAGAAAATGGATAAGTCCTAATTTTAAACTATTTAGGATGCACCCTATTTTATTATACTTCTGCATGCTCTTGCGCATCTTGTGTCTATGCTTCCAATCCTACCACATTTTCATACTTAAGTTTTATTTCATCTACTCAACAACATCTACTCAAGTAGTTACTATATTCCACATGGCTATTTTCTACTTGTCCATGAAAATATCTATTTATACTAATAAAAAAATTGTAACCCCATAGGAAATCATTAAACCAATTAGAAGAAAGATTTTTTTTGGATAAAATTCAAAAATATGTTTATTGACATAAACATTATGCTAAAGAATATAACTTACATTTGGTTGGTTGCAATTAAACAATATAAAATCAATAATGCAAAAATTGGTGAGATAAGTTATGTGTTAAGGAGATTCTATAATTTATCATCAACTTGAATTACAATACTAAATATTATTTAAGAGAGAAATTTGTAAAGTAAATATAAGTATTAAGGATTAAATCCAAAGAATTTTAGTTAACAAATTGAAGAACATTACACCATATAATAAATTATTAACTAAATGTTATGTGCCTTGGGATTTTTGATAGAATGTTATGTACCATGGGATATGATCTTATAATATATATGGGTTTATGGATATACTGACATGTGGCACACATCCCCTTCAATTATTTATATGTTTATAATATGTAGGGTGGTGTAGGAGATAGTTATATTGGGTAATGAGTCGACCTATATTGAGATTAGGTGTTACCCATCCATTAAGAGTAATTTATGTCTATATAAAGGATATGATTTATCTCATGGATGTATGAGTTGATTCTTCTACTTAGTAGAGGTATATTGAAGGTATCCCCCTCAAAGTGGATTCCCATCTTGGGAGATTGTGGATGTAGAAACCTGTAGTTTTCTCAATACACAATTATTTCTAATATTGTACTAACACTTCTTCCTTTTGCAAATTGATGACACACCACTAGTTAGGCCTATCTAACTCCCTTCCTATGACACCCTCTTGGTCATTTTTCCTCTTATAAACCATTTAAACAAGCAGTTAGAGCCTCATTCTAACTACATTAGCTTCTTATTCTCTTCTAGCTTGCTCCTATTAGCTCCCTGGAAGATTAATCCACTTTGTTGGATTGAGTAAGCCCTTCAAAACCATTCCAGAACCCTAATTTCTCTCTAAGAGAGATTAATTAGTCTAACCTAGGTTAACTACCCTCTAACATAGTCAAATCACACTTTGACTTGCCAAAGTGCTTTTTGGACTTTAGCCTTAGTCCCACATGCACCCAAATCTCCCTTTTCTTCCAAACCAAAAACTATAAATAGGGCTATACCCCCTCCCTCATTTCCTAAGAATCCTCTCTTCTTCCTAGCACAAATTATAGCAATTTGATTAGGCTTTAGTTTGTATTTCATCTTCTTTCATTTTAGCTAAAAGCATTTAATCTTATATTTCATAGCATTAACATAGAGTAAAAGGGAAGATCCATTGGCCTTGAAGCCATTAATAAGGAGATATCTTTCTCTTAACACATAAACTGAATGCTTAGATCCTCTTAGGTTCATTATTTCAAGCTTTCAAAGAATAGAGGTTAACTTCATTTGCTTAGTTTGCATGTTTAATTCAAATTAATGTATGCAAAGAAGGAAACCTTGCTCATTTCTTATCACATGGTCCATTGATCAAATTGTTAAAAGCCTTTGGGGTTTCTTTAGATATTCTTACCCAAAATCCATGGCTTTTACAACTTTTCATTGAACACAGTGGATTTACTCATTCCTTAAGAAGAATTGTGTGATATTGCCTTACCTTAAGAGTATTATTTTGCATAAATTGAATATTTGGGCATCTTGGCCCACAAATATCTTGGGAGCACTGGTGTCAGTATAGGTGCGCAGGTGTTTGTGTTAAAAATTGAAATTTTTTACAAGTTTGCAAAAACCCTTTTCTAATCCATCACTGCAGGTTTTTATGGCTAACAATTGACAACATGGTTCTTTTTTTAACATTTCAGTTTATGTAGATTAAAAGTGTTTTTTTTTTTACTCAGAAGTAGTTTTGGTAGAAGTGTGTATGCTCTCTCCTCATGTCTTCCAAGGTGATCTTGGAGTTCAAAAACACCAATACAAAATGCATATAAATTGTGCAAAAAACACTTGTTTTATAAGGTTGAAGTAAAAATTTCGTGTGAGTTTAGTAGGATTTCCACTTTACGTATGCTCTTCCTTCATGCCTTTTGGTGATCTTAGGAATCAAAAGCAAGTGTAAGTTCTCTTTTTACATTAATCTTGGAATCAGAAAAATTACTAAAACTTGTTGTCTATAGGAGTTATTGCTTATCAAAGAAAGGCATCGAGACAAGACACAAAACTTCTAATACACATGTTGTTGTAGGTTTCCAAACGATGTGCTACTTAAAATCACATTAAAGCTAAACAAGATTAAAAAACACGCCATATTCAAAACATTGTATTGTAGGTTTCAGAAAAGGGTACGTCCCTATCCACTCAACTGGAACATAACCCCTTTTACATAACGCCTTAAGATATAACAATGGGGGTGGTACCAGGAACCCTAAAGTAGTCCACCACTGTGTAAACTCATGAATGAAATAGGAAGCGCTCCACTTACCCACTTGACTAGTACGCCTTGTGAGTTAGAGTAGCAAGTTTTCCATATCACCACCTTAGTAGAAGTACACGATTAATGCATTCATTTCCCATTGTATTTGAAAGGGGATAAAGCTGAGATAATCCCAAACTATTCATTACAACTTTTTGGGTAAATCGCGCCTCACTCTTAGATAATATTGTAACACCTAGTTGAGATAACTTGTTAGGGAAACCATTTTTTCAAGGAGCCCACTTTACTAGACCTTGTTGCATCAAGCCATCACAAAGAGACGACTCATCTAGAATCTAAACCTTGTTTGTCAAAACAAGGCAAAGAACCCTTGTGAGTTCAAACTAAGTGTCTTTTCATCACGGGCCTAAGCTACATCCAATTTTTTCTTAGTTTTGTTCTTGTCTTTAGATGAGAAAAAGCTCTTCCTAAGTGGTTGCTTAGCTTGTGTCAATATTTTGATCAGTACCCTTGCATTCTCATCACCCACTATTCGGGGTGAGAAAGGTGCATACATCATGCATTTTTATCAGTGATGGTGCTTGTCACTTTTTTTCCATTTACACCCATCCATGTTTGTGGCTGGGTTGTTAAATGTATAAAATGTGTGGGTGCACTTTTCACATCTTTGATAAAAGTACTTTCATCTTGATTTCAAGATCATCTTCACCGTTGTGTGTTCAGTTCATATTTCATCTCTTCTTGAGTTAATAGTCTCATTTGCATCTTAGATGTAAAATCTCGGTACTTACATCGTATTCTCATTTTTATGAGGGAACGGTATAGGTCCCCTTATTGTGTGATTACATTGCTCACACGGTTAAAAAATCCTTGTTATACTTATTACTTGGTTTCACTCTCAACATCATCTTAGTCTTCTTGAAGAGTGTTGATAACACCTTATATATATCATAATAAAGTTATCATGGTACTAACACCTTGCTTGCTTAGTTAATGTATCACGGTGATTTTATTACGTTATATCTATTCGTGACTTCCATTCTTTAGAAGTTTTGGATTTCATCGGTAGTAAAACTCATTCTTAAGTTTACCTTGTCAAGGGACTGTGACAGCATCACGTCAGTGCTTAGACCTTGTTGGGGTTCTAACTTGGCTTACATATTCATACATCTTTGTTGCTATTTTAGGGTATAGGCTTGGCAATAACAAATTGAGTGAATCGTAACATAGGGTGTGCATATGAATGTTTCTTGGTTAAAACAATTACATGAAATTACATCTCTGATACATTGTGGTATAGTTCCAACATCCCCTTAAAAGGCTTGTAGAAAACCATACACTTTGGGGTGACACTAGCTACATAAAGACATCTGCTAGTAATGCCTAAAAACATAAAAATGGAAGCAAAATCAAATGAGAAACAAGTGGGAGAAAACCCTTTTGACACATTCCCATTTAGTGGTCATAAATTAGGACCACTCTTCTCCCAAGTCAAAGATACGAAAATGTTAATCGATCATAGTGGAGAAGAATCAGACTCTTCAGGAGAACAACAAAGGTTAGACTGAAAAAAATTTGACGAGCTCCTATATTATAACAAAGATCAAGTTCTCGCAAGATTATTGGCATTAGGATCTAAAATTCCACACGAGCGTGAAGAAGAAGCAAATTTTGTTGACCCTAACTTAGGAGAAAGAGGATTCATCTTAGACACAGATAATCCTTTTGATGTGGGATATGCATCCACTTCTAGGAAACATAAGGCCACTGTTGAAGGTGAAACATCACGTAAACCTCACTTTAAGGATTCATGTAAGGTAAAAAATAAGCGAAAGGACTCCCCTCCTCTAAAATTCAATGAAGAAGAGGATCCCCTGGTTGAGGAGGAAATCCTCTAAAAAAAGATCTTGAAGTTGAGTCAAAAATTAGCAAACCTAGGTGCTTCAAAAAGAAACATAGGTAAAGACAGAGACAAAAACAAACTTAACGAGTTTCAATTTGATCCACATATAGATTATAATTTTAAAGAAACTCAGGCTCAAAGGTCAATATCACCTACTAAGGAGAAAATCATTCAGGATGAATTGAAATCTATGAAAGATACGCTCACAACATTACAATAGGGAAATGTAGGCCATAATAGAAAATACTCATATGAAGAACTATGTCCTTACCCCTTTGATAAGGACATGCTACAATAGCCTTTCCCAAAAAATTTCACTATCCCCAAGTTTGATAAGTATAAGTGCAAAAGTGATCCTCGCGATCATTTAAAAAACTTTTACATGGCTTGCTAAGAGGTCGCATATAACGATAATTTATTGATACATATTTTTCCTCATAGCCTAGGAATTTTGGGATTGGAATGGTTTTACATCATACCTAAGGGCTCTATTACAACATGGCCCATGCTAGTAGAGAAATTTGTAAGACATTACTCCTATAATATGGAGAGTGACATCACGATGAATGATCTATGTAACACAAAGCAAAAACCCAATGAGACATTTGTAGGATTTTTACAATGATGGTGTAGGTTAGCTAGTCAATTTCCTTGTGCTTTACCTGAGAAATAGTTACTGAGTATATTCATTCCTAACTTGAACCTAGAAATAGCCATTTAATTACAAATGCATTGTGGCTCGAACTTTGAAGAAGTCATAGATAAGGGTAGTCAAATTGAGAAAGTCCTCATCGCCAAAGGCACGCTTCAACCTGTTATTAAAAACAAACACAAAGCCAAATCCACATACGAACCTAAATTATTCAATAAAAATAAACATGTTGTTGGGGATGGCATTACCGATTCCAAGAGAGTCCAAGTCATATAGATAAGTCCACTCTTGAAACTTTCGCAAGGGGCCTCATCCCAAAGTTCCTACAAAATGTACGTTCACATATTTGATAGAATCCTTATCTACCATCCTAAAGTAGTTAGATGGTGCAAAGATGGTAGAATATCCAATGGAAATAATGTTATACCTAGAAGATGCTCCAAAACTAGTTTGGTTCGAAGAAAAAGAATATTGTGACTTCCACTGTGTCAAAGGACACAAAACGGACAGATGTTTGAGGTTACGCCATTATATCCAAGACCTCATAGAGGAAGAGAAGATCATTGTAGAGTCTCCCCCAAAAACCGGTAGGATTTCAAATGAAAAAATGGGTATTTACAAGGAACCTTTTCCTGACCATGCGGATAAAAAGAAAAAAAAGATCAAGGGAAAACTTCTAATGACTATAGGACTACTGCCTATGTGTACCTTACAAATGATAGTCCTTATGATTCCCTCATTGGATGTATTAACTCATCTAATGAATAGATTAACACCATTCAGATCTTAGAGAAGAGTTATGTAGTCAGAACAAGACGTACCCACCTAATCATACTAGATCATGTACCTGCCCCTGAGGAAAGTCAGTATAACTTGATAGAGTAATTATAAAAAATGTTTGCTAAGATATCTATCCTCAATCTCCTAAAGATCTCCAATGCTTATAAAAACATATTGTTCAAAACTTTTCAAAATTCAAGGGTTTCCACAGAAATAGGTCCTACAAACTTTCAAGCCATGATTACATGCTTAGACACCAACGATCAAATTACTTTTGATCATAATACAATCCTACATAATAATCTAGAGCATAACTTACCATTATATCTCAAAGTGGTGGTTACCTGTCACAAGATCAAAAGAGTACTTGTAGATAGGGGATCTGGTCTTAATATTTACACCTCGAAGCTGGTAAAGCAGATGGGCCAGTCAAAAATAGAGCTGGGTGCTAAAACTATCACAATCATGGCATATGACAATGAAGAAAGAGAGTCAGTAGGGACTATAGTGGTTCCCATGGAGGTAGGGCCAACATTTCATGATACAACATTCCATGTTCTTGATCTGGACCTCCCATACAACATGCTCTTGGGATGCCAATGGATCCATGCCATACGAGCTATCCCATCAATGTTTCATCAGTGCATCAAGTTATATCATGAAGGGAAGGTAGTTACCACTTTGGGTGACCCAAAACCTTTCACACATTATAGGGATCTTCACAGTTTTTCTTGTGTAGCTTACGAATTTCCTTCTACAGATGTTGTAGTCCCTTTCTAAATTGAGGCCATGAGGAATTGGGTGGATTTAGAATCTCTCACGCCTTTCAATCAGGATTTTCCCTCACTAGTCAATCCATTTTCTTCATGGGAGGCCACATTAGAAAAATATGGCCCAAGTAGGCCATTCACTCTTGAGCAGGCTTTGTTGATATCAGACCTATCAGTATCCCCCAGGAAAAGGGGGAAGCCTTACTTTCAGTTCAAGAGCACTCCGAATCAATGTCCTAAACCTTTAGAGAAATTCATCCATAGTGGCCTCTTATCTGAAGAGAAAATGTTAGAAGACCCTACAAGAAAATTACTGAAGGGCACCATGGCTTCATGTAATCAAGCACCTCAGTACGTCAAAGGTCCTCTCATGATGTTTATCATGGGCTATGATGGGTTCAGATGTGGTGCTAATGTGCAAGGCTGGTTGGAGCCTATCCCTATCCCAAGTTTCAAAACTAATAAACATGGCCTTGGAATAAGGCCTCATGACGCTCTACCTTCTGAGAAAAAGACTAATTCTTCTGAAAGTGAGGACATTTCACCTCATCCTGATAGTGACACAGATTCCCAATGTAACCTTTACAAAGATCTTGCCTCTATAAACCTATTCTCAGAGTCATCGATCCTTACCTTGTCCGAATCCATCCCCCTAGATAAATATATAATAGCCCTTGTATATCCTGAACTTATAGATTGGGATCAACAACTTCATGTGTCATTAGATGTCTTTGAAAATGACGAGGCATTCACGGAGTCATGGGACTCAGGGACTTTATTCCCACTAGAGACCACAAGAAAGGATTTAAGATTTAATTAGACATTTGTGCCTATTTTGGGGAAGAAGTAGAGATGTAAAGATGATTAAATAAAAAGGTTATCACTAAAGGTATACCTACCTCTGAGAAACCAATAAAGAAGGATCAACATGAATCCCATAGTGACAAACTCTTTGGTGAGCTCATAGACAACAAAATGAATAGTCTAAAGACAGAGTGATTTGTCCATTCAAAGATGATCATGAACTACCACAAGAGTTTGATCTTACTCTTCCCCCCGATCCTACATGGATGGAAGATGCTTCTAAAATGCTTATTGAGGAAATAATCAGTGTCGACATTGGTTTAGAGGAGCAACCCAGAATAGTCAAGTTAGGAGCTTCGCTCTCAGCGTAGGAACAAAAGACATTTACAGAACTCTTAAAAGAGTAAGTGGACATATTCACATAGACATATGTAGATATGTCGGGGTTAGACCCTGAGCTATTTGTGCATAACCTCCTTTTGCACCCAGAGGGCAAACCAATCAAACAAAAATTAAGAAAGATGCATCCTAAAGTGGCATTCTTGGTCAAAGAAGAATTGGAGAAATTGTTAGATGTTGATTTCATAAAACCTATTAATTATTTAGAATGGATCTCTAACATAGTCCCAATACAAAAAAAACTGTGGGGATAAGGATCTGCATGGATTTTCATGACAGCAAAAAAGCATGTCCAAAAGATGATTTTCCCCTACCTAACATCGACATGATAGTCAATTCAACAACTTGTTATGAAATGTTATCCTTGATGGATGGATTTTTAGGTTATAATATGAATTACGGAGGAAGATCAACATAAGATGGCATTCATCACCCCTTGGGGAACATTCTACTACAAATTCATGCCCTTCGGGCTTAAAAATGATGGGGCTACCTATCAACGGGCCATGACAGTTATCTTCCATGATATGATAAGTGACATCATGGAGGATTATGTGGATGATATCCTAGCAACATCTAAGAGTAGAAAAGAACACCTTGAAGTGTTGAGGCCTATCATATAGACTATAAGGTTCACTTGAACCCTAAGAAATGTGTCTTCGGTGTCTTGTCAGGAAAACTCCTAGGGTTCATTGTCTCACAAAGAGGGATTGAAGTGGATCCTGTAAAGGTTACGCCTATCATAGAAATGCCACCACCTACCACTCTCAAGCAGCTAAGGAGTCTACAAGGAAAGATTTAGGCATTCCATTGCTTCATCTCACAACTTGTGGATAAGTGCCACCCCTTTACTCATTTCCTCAAGAAAGATGTCACATTCAATTGGGGACCTGATTTTCAAAAATCCTTTGCACTACTCAAACAATAATTGTCTAACCCACCTGTGCTAATGCCACCTACTCCCGATGAACCTTTCCTCTTATACATTTCTTCTACCTAGTTTTCTATTGGTGCATTGATTTCCCAATATGACTTAGCCCATAAAGAGATAGCAGTTTACTAGCTTAGCCACACCTTAATTGCATACGAGTTGAATTATCCCCAGATAGAAAATGCCTACTTGGTGGTTGTATTCATATTTCAAAAGCTTTGCCATTATCTCTTGAATAATAAAACCAAACTCATATCCAAATTCGAACCTCTTAAGTACCTTTTATCCAAACCCGCCCTCACAGGCTGAATGGCTAATTGGATCATTCTCTTGAGTGAGTTTGACATTGAGTTTGTAAATCAAAATTCCTTAAAAGGATATGTACTGGTCGATCAGTTGGCCGAAGATCCTCTCCTAGGAATGGAACCCTTGTGCTTAGATTTACCAGATGCATCCATCATGTATATTGAAGAGTCCGTAGAATGGCAAGTTCATTTTGATGGATATTTTACCTTCCATGGATTTGGAGCAGGAGTGTTCCTCATCACTCCAAATGGTGATGTCATACCACAAGAATTCCGGTTGGGATTCCCATGTACAAATAACATTATAGAGTATGAAGCAATCATTTCCAGACTCAGGCTAGCTATTACATGGAATATCAGACAACTACAAGTCATTGGGGACTCTCAACTTATCATAAAATAGGTTAATGATGAGTATAAGGTTAAAGATGAGAAGGTTATTCCATATAATAAGATGGTTGAAAATTTGAAGGGGTATTTCACACAAGTCATCTTTGAGAAAAAACCAAGGTCACATAATAAATTTGTAGATAGCACGGCTACTATTGGGTCTCTCTTGTGCATAGCACCTGAAGAAAGCAAGATGCATTTCTTCGTAGAAAATCTATAAGTTCTTGAGTATGATATGCCAGAATCATGTTTGGCATGTGAAGTTGTTGGTCCTTTATTCCCTTGGTACGACCCTATCTTCTAATACCTACAAGATGGCACCTTTCCCCCTGACATCACCCATTCTAAAAATAAAGCCCTTATTCACTGCATATCCCGTTATACCCTCCTAGGAGGCACCCTTTATCATCGTGGCTACAATGGGAATTTTCTTCGTTGTTTGGATGTCACTGATTCCATCCATGCAATTAAGGAAGTACATAGTGGCATTTTTGGAGCACATACTAGAGGTATGGTCTTAACTAAGAAGCTATTGAGAATGGGCTATTATTGGCCCACCATGGAATCCGATTATTACAACTTTGTAAAGAAGTGTGAACTATGCCAAAAGTATGGGAATTTAATTCATGCATTGGTGTAAGCCTTACAGCTTATTGCAACACCTTGTCCATTCTCTAAATGGGGCCTAGATCCCATAAGGAAGATCTATCCTTATTCATCATACGGTCATACTCATATCATCACTGCCACCGAATACTTTACCAAATGGGTACATGTTGTTCCTCTTACCTATGTCACCAGTGCGTAGATTTCAAAATTCATCATGAACCATCTCATATGTCGTTACGGGATTCCCTCGGCCATTGTCACCGATAATGGTAAATATTTCAAAAATAAAATGGTCAAAATATTGTGTCAACGCTTCCATATCCAACTTAAGTGGTCTACCCCTTATCACCCTCAAGGAAATGGACAGGTGGAAGCCACCAATAAAACCCTTGCGTGGATTATGGAGAAAATGGTCAGTAAAACCAGCCGTAATTGGCATCTGTAGATACATCCTACCCTCTAGGCCTATCATACTTCCATTTGCACTCCTATTAGTACAACCCCTTATCTACTTGTCTATGGCACTGAAGCCATCATACCTATGGAAGTGGAGCTTATGTCCTGAGAATATCTCTCAGAGACTATCTTGACAAAGATGAAGACTACAGAGTCGCTTGCCTAGCAGAGTTAGAACTATTAGATGAAAGGCGTATCAGAGCACTCAATCACCTAAAATTTTATCAGAACAAAGTGTCTAGAGGATATAACAAATGCATCATTCACCAGGAATTTGATGTAGGGGATTTAGTGCTCAAATAAAATCAAAAGAACATTGTTAAAGACAGAGAAAATAAAGGAAAGTTTGAGGCTAACTGGTTGGGTCCTTATGTTGTAATTACAAAATATGGGTCAATGGCCTACAAAATTGCATATTCAGATGGTGAAGAGATCCCAAAACCTATCAACACCATGCACTTAAAGCAGTTCTACGCTTAGGCATGACGAAAATATCAAATAAGAACTAAAAATTGGAAAATAGAGAAAATAGTAAAGAAAAAGTAGGTCATCCTTGTGTGAAAACCACACAATTGTGGTATAGGGGGCAAGTATTTGACTGAAAACCAGCTTTGGTGCTCAAATAGTATTCACTAGCCACAAGTTAATCTTACAGAAGGATGGGTAATCAATACCACTTCTTTAGATATGGCTTTCTCTGTTAGGTCTAGGAACCCTACTAGGATCACCTTTTCCTTGCCATGATCTAGTTTGTTTAATCTTATATCCGCATGAAGGACATCACCTTTGTATAATCCCATCTAATGCTAAGCATGAAAATCTCATTATCATCTTCCTGCACATATGCACATGAAATTTTGCCCTTTGTATATTCCCACATCATGCTGGGTGCATCCACGCTTCATCGTTCTTGTACATTGCTTTCAAAACATGACCTTGGAAAATACAAAAAAATGTAAAAAAACAACACCACAAAAACTCTAAACATTTAGAAAAATTCCCTTTCCAGGGAAAAGGCTACTTTCATTTCACAATGCTATCTTTGGGAAACTAGACAAAACAGTGACAAACATAGCTGCGAAAACTTATCTCCTTATATAAACCCAAAAACATTAGAAAATATGTCAATGTTGTCTTGCAAAAACAAAGTAGTGCTTTAATTAATTTTAGTTGTTGGTTTGTATAGTTTTGGCATACTTATTCTGTGAATGGTTAGTTCTTTAAAGTGGATTGTTTTCTTATCAAAAAATGAATCTTGTTTGATTCAAATTAAGCCTTACATTACATACATTTGAAGGCTATCATGCTTGTAAACAGTTGTTGTAGGTTTCTTTATTTGTTAGTATGCTTCCTTTTAAGGGTTCATTCTTGCTTTCTTAGATTAGATTTCATTTTATCTCTTCTTAGAGGTTTGTGCATGTGTTTTTTTAAGTAGTAGTATGTGTATATTTGTTTAGTTTTGTTAACTTTTGTTTGTGTATTCTTGCATAGTTGTTTTTTATCACATCTATCATCTATCATCTCATCACATTTATAACATCATTCACTACATCATATATATACAAAAATGCTAAGTATTACATCATGCATGTGTGCTAAAGCTAATCATCAAATATTTTATCATTAATGGGGGCAAGAGGGGTTGCATATAATCACTAATCTATCCCCCCCGCTCCCCTGCACCAATATCATCTAGTATCATCCTAAGTGCTAGCATAAAAACTCATAATTAAATCATGAATCTAAAAACATGTGGTGCCATTTACAAGTACATCATCACATAAGAAAGAAGAAAGTATACACATTTCTAAATCTAAGATATACCACATACATGTGAGTACAAACAACATAACACATTCATAAATGCTGAATCAAAATAAGCAACATGTGATAAGATTCAACATAGAGTAATTTATGATAAAGGGTATTTTACATCATAGAATTACACCCACTCATGTTACATACATCAGGAAACAAAATAATAAAGTACATCATCTCATAAACACGTGTATATGAGCCCAAAAAGTAATCCTCTATATACATGTGTGTCATATACATCTATATCAATAGAAATGGATATACATTGGTACTCTATATCAAAAATGCCTTCAGCTAAGGCGTACAAAGATGATACATCAAAAATGTCCACATATATATGCATGTATAACTATCCAGTCAGTGATAAAAATAATACATCATCGATACAATATGTCATCAAAAGGGGCATGCATCAAAAATAATCAGGCCTTCATCATGAGGCATCATCACAATGAATAAATATACAAAGCTATACAAAAAAATCAGCCTTCATCAGAGGCATGAATAAAGAATGTTTATACAAAATAATAAGGTGGAGCTCAACCATAGCTATCGCCCTCACCGGGGCTCCTAGGTCTATCACCTGGTCGATGAAATAATGGTGGCTGAGGAGGACCTACACTAGATGGACCACCAGGCTGTCTAGATGGTTTCTGTCTAGCCGGCTTCTTAGGCATGGGCTGACGAACTGATCTCAATGAGTGGACTGATCTATGTGACCTGGATCCTGTAGTGCTCATCCTTGAACGTCGAGGGAGTACCACTCATTACTCTAAGGGAACTACCCTGAAATAGGTAGTCCTATAGAATAACACCTCGCCACCAAGCCTCATGGCATCACAGATCAAATTGACATATCTTGAAGTGAGGGCTACCTAAAGGGAGACATCTCGCTCACCAGTAACTCTACTCAAATCAGCCTCGTCCTATCTCAAAGAGGCAACCTCTCGATCCCACTCTATAGTAACAGTCTGTACCTATGCTCGAGCCTCATCTCTCTATGCTAGGAGAGCCTATGATCATCTGTATACATGGTCCTTCTGGGCCACAACTATCTATACCTAAGTCTAGGATTGGTGTAGGAGGCTCAATATCTAAGCCCCCTATGTGGCCATCTCTTACACCTGACTCTGCCATGCGATACTCTCACTTCCCTGAGTGGCATGTGCCTGGGCCTGATCTCTCTCTGCTATCAAAATTTGTATCTGTCCCTGAGCCTGGTCTCACTCTAATGTTAGGTCCTGTACCTAGGTCGTTGATGTGTCTCTCTCACTAGCCACCTATAACTAAATAGTGATGGCTGCTTGTAACTGCTACTGAAGAGTAGCTCACTACTCACCTACACTACTACTCTCTAGGGTATCAAAAGGTGGCCCTTGCGCTAGTAGTACCTACTGGAGAGGGGTATGGATCCTCGCTGGAATGCCGACTGGGGGCAGCTCTATGTCCATCACCCTATATATCTACCTTGGCCTAGGTCAGGGACCCTGTCTCTATGGCTGCTGTGGAAGGGGACCCTGTCCCCTACCTCTGACATGTTGGGGTGCATTGAGCCACCCTCATCATCATCATCACTATCATCCCCACCCTCACCACCGCTAGATGGACCCACTAGAGGGGGCCTCAATCTGGCATCATATGCCACTCTAGGAATGCTCAAATGGTGCGGGAGCACACGGTGGTACCATGGCTTGTACTCTAATGTGGTGCCCGGATCTCTAATCTGTCTAAGCAGCACCCAAATGGTAGGTGCCACCTTCTGAAAACTAGCTAGGGCTCTATCATGAGCAATCTATGGACCCATATCGAAGTACTCTCTGGCTCTACAAGAGTACCATCTATCTAGCCCAGGAACATTCTGGGTAAGTCTGAACTGCTGTTGACATTGATCCACTATGTACAACTCCTGCATATAGCTATGGCTGCCCAAAATAAAATGCTCAACAGTGGCGGTGCTAAGCTCTAGACCATCCTCTGGCTACTGAAAATGTCTATAACATCTCCAGGCAATGGAAGATTGGAGCAACTCATCTAGCTCACACCTATAATGATATGTAACCCCCATGAAGGGTCACACATCATCCCCTGTCGGGACCCAACGCATAGTAGAAGGATCGTCGGGAGCCTGACCTCTCAACACACCTAGGGGGCGACCAATAGCAATATGGTCCCATGCCCAAATCTGTAGTAACTGAGTGGGTCCTACCATCTTCTGATGGTAGTAGGTGATCAGGTGAAGATCCCAGTATAAATGTGCCAAAATGCAATGACCCTAGTAGTAAGTCTATCCCTCCACCAAACCCAGAATCAATCCTAGAAGTCCCAATGGAAATTAAGCACCAGTCTTGTCAGGGAGTAGAACTCCACTGACAAGAGTCATCATGTAGACCACTACTCGGTCTAGCTTTAGATCCTCTATGCATCTAGAGATTCTGATAGACATCCTGCACTGTGGTATGGTGGGAATGCTGAAAAAATGTGTAATGTGTCGCTGAATGTTAGTCCAACAGCTCATCGTCTCAATAAGTTGTCCTTAGATCAGGACCCACAGGATGCGCCATACATCCTCTAATGTAATGGTCATCTCCCCAGTTGGGAGGTGAAAGCACTGGCTCTCGCTGTGCCACCGCTTTGCTATGGCCATTAGGAGGCCGTGATTTAAGGTGATCTAGGGCATCTTGACCACTTAAGATAGTCCTGTCACATGCAAGAGACTCGATAGGGTCATTATATCCTTATCATCAAACTCTGCCTCTATCATGACCAAACAACCATAGCGCTTGTGAGTCTAAAGAACAGGTAACATATGTTATAAAATCAATGCAAGTGTTAGCATTTAACATTTCTATAATATTTTTCTAAGGAAAAATAAAGCTTTCAAATCTAACTTACTAACTATTCTTTTCTTCTAAGTAATCTCACCTTTTTCTTCTGAAGACTTTGCTATTTTCTATCTAGTTGTCTTTTTCTCGCATGCTTCTAGCACATACACGCCTCCTTTGGCACCTGTGTGCCATAACCAATGCGTATGCACCCTTGGGGATGCATACGTGCACTAACGTTTTCCTTCTTTTTTGGCACTAGCCATACAGGATGCATATGCACCCTTCATGATGCCTACATGCCTATCTCGACGCACACGTGTGTGCATGTTCGTCCCGACCCCATCTGATGCTTACGTGTGAGATTTTATCTTTTCCACGGGTACGTGTGCACGTACCCATCTTTCCCAGTGGATACACGTGCGCATACCCCTCCTGCTAAATGGGTATGTGTACGTGTCCTTGTCCCTCAAAAATGGATTCACATTTGCGTCTGTGTCATTTTTTACGCATGCACATGTGCATACTTGTCAATTCGATGCATACGCCTATGTGCATGTGTTAAAATCCCTCTACCTACCCTAACAAACCCTAAAAAGTGAAATTAATGCATAATTAATGAGGAGGGTTAGGGCACTCAAGAATGGTCCATCTGTCGGGTCCCGCATTTACTCCCGGATGTGATCCGTGCACCTCGTACTCCTTGGTATCCTTGCCATATCACTTCAGGGCTCTCACTTTTGCTCACGATAAAATTTTGCAAAGGTTCTAATTGAAATAAATTAGTCGTTATTGTTTTATTGGCCCTAGATGGGTATATTAACCCGTTACGATGCCCCTGGGGCATGTTTTCTCTATCGTGATCATTCCAACCTTCTTCTAT
The DNA here is from genome assembly GCA_019776745.2 of Taxus chinensis. Taxonomy (NCBI): domain Eukaryota; kingdom Viridiplantae; phylum Streptophyta; class Pinopsida; order Cupressales; family Taxaceae; genus Taxus; species Taxus chinensis. Next base: position 309,817,747 of record CM034156.1, on the reverse strand, counting down.
CCACATGATAATTATTTTTTTATTAAAATAATTATTTTTACTAATTTTCACATGTTGGGGCACTTCGTGCTATCCAACAGTCCCCTCTTCGTCACACTGAGATGATTTACGAACCTTTTAGGTACCTTTCCCCACTTTTTTTTCCTCTTCTTTTCATTTATTTCTCCCCGTCATGATGATTATTTACTAATTTATTTTAAATAATTTATTTTCGACTCATCTTTCATCTTGTGGGCACGTATTCTGAGTTTTTGACAGCTCGACCTTCCCCCTACCACCTACGCGCATGTTTTTGGAAGATCTTTGATCTTTTAAAATTCTTCTGGCCGATAAAAAACCCAGAAAATGAATATATATATATATATATATTTCAAAAAACCACAAAATATTGGAAAATAGCAAAATAGCCTAAAATTGATTAAAATGATCATCTACGACTGAAATCTGTGTCTATTGCATGGCACTCATACTAGATCTTGTTGAAATTCTCAAAATAGTTTGAAACAAATACTTACACATCACCAAAATCTTTAATCACCTAAACAAGCTATGTTGCTTACTTCATCTGTACACTGGGGCACCACCAAGTGCCTAGTACTATTTTTGTCGTGCACATTACTTTTTCATAGGACGGAAGTGTCCTCCATTTTCCCCCTTGCATAATACACCTTGCTTGAGGCATCATTCTTCACCCTAGTCATTTATTAGACCATTTGGAACTTCATCTCGATAACAAAATGTTTGTGCAACTATCTTCAACGTTGTTGGTTTAAGTGTGTGTGATTGTACTTATTTCCCTGTTAGATGATTCAGTTTATTTCTTGTATTGCATTGCATTCATGTATGTTGCATGGATTTGGTTGTTTCGGTAGAGGAAAGTTGTTTGTATAGTGGATTTTAATGTCATTTTACGCTTCCGTCGCATGCTCACATTTTAATAAGGACCCATGAGGAGGATTCTAAGCATTATGATGATTAAAATATTGTTAGCCATTGATTTGCGGATAGCTCACGATCCCTTTTCTTCTATTTGTTTCTTTTTCGATAGTCAATCGGGTTTCTTCATCACCCCATCAAAACTCGAGGGGGCCTTCATTATCCCTCATCCTATTATTTTTTCTTCTACCCCTTCAAAAATTTTCTACTTGCTTGTATTTGTCTACTTTTTTTGAAGTGATGTCGCTTACATCACCTTAAAGAGGGGAAAATGTAGACACCTGTAGTTTTCTCAATACACTATTATTTCTAATAGTGCACTAACACTTCTTCCTTTTGCAAATTGATGACACACCACTAGTTAGGCCTATCTAACTCCCTTCCTACGACACCCTATTGGTTGTTTTCCATCTTATAAACCATTTAAACAAGTAGTTAGAGCCTTGTTCTAACTACATTAGCTTCTTATTATCTTCTAGTTTGCTCCTATTAGCTCCCTGGAAGATCAATCCACTTTTTTGGATTGAGTAAGCCCTTTAGAACCCTTCCATAACCAAGAGAGATAATTAGTCTAACCTAGGTTAATTACCCTCTAACATAGTCAAATCACACTTTGACTTGCTAGAGTGCTTTTTGGACTTTAGCCTTTGTCCCACATGCACCCAAATCTCCCTTTTCTTCCAAACCAAAAACTATAAATAGGGCTATACCACCTCCTTCATTTCCTAAGAATCCTCTCTTCTTCTTAGCACAAATTATAGCAATTTGATTAGGCTTTAGTTTGTATTTCATCTTCTTTCATTCGAGCTAAAAACATTTAATATTGTATTACATAGCATTAACATAGAGTAAAAGGGAAGATCCATTGGCCTTGAAGCCATTAATGGGGAGATCTCTTTCTCTTAACACATAAAATGAATGCTTAGATCCTCTTAGGTTCATTATTTCAAGCTTTCAAAGAATAGAGGTTAACTTCATTTGCTTATTTTATAAGGAAACCTTGCTCATTTCTTATCACATGGTCCATTGATCAGATTGTTAAACTCCTTTGGGGTTTCTTTAGAGATTCTTACCCCAAATTCATGGCTTTTACAACTTTTCATTGAACACAGTGGATTTACTCATTCTTTAAGAAGAATTGTGTGATGTTGCCCTACCTTAAGAGAATTATTCTGCATAAATTGAATATTTGGGCATCTTGTCCCACAAATATCTCTTGTTTTGTGTTATGTTCTACATATTATTAAAATTATTAATCTATTATATGAAAATATCTTATCACTAAAATAAAATATATACATGAAAAACTCTTTAGTACCTAACCCTTGTACTGGAAATTAAACTTTTTTGGCTTCCTTTCAAAGCTGATGGTCACTTTTTAATTTTAACCTTTTTGAAGTGTAATTTTCTTTGTGGCCTTTAAAATTTAAATTTGACAATCACTTATGTATGTTAAAAACTTTTTAAATGATGATAACATTACTCTTCAAAATATATAAAATGATATCATCAACACACTACAAATAAAAAAGTTGAACAAAATTTTTATTTATTTAACAAATTTAATATATATTAATGAATATAAAAATGGTTTGTATGTAAATTTATATAAAAAAATGATGGTCATATTTTGAATATGTAAATTTGGAAGATGTAATTATTGCTTCCCTTTTTGTTCTTGTCATTAATGAACTAGATTATATTATTACCAATAGAGCAGAGCAAGGGCATATTTGGGGGATTTATCTTTCCAGTCATAAGACCTAGCTCATCAATGGACACTTTCACAGTGATTCTTTTCTCACTCTAGCTGAATTGGAGTAGAACATCTAGCAAACCTTCTCTTGCCTCAACATTTTTACAAATCCTAGGGGTCTAATGTTCATCTTGTTAAATATTTGGGTTTCCACCAAAGTTCCTGGCCCATGCTGGATTGGTTGGCGGATTGCCCCTAAAAGTGGATTCAACGAGGAAAAAGATTTCAGTTTATGGGGATCCCCTTTGCTTTTAACAGCAAATCCTCCACTCTAGAAATTTTTGATTGATCAAGTTGAGAAAAAAGTGAAAAAGTGGGTCTCTTGACATTTATTTCCAATCGGGAAATTCCAAGTTTACACTAAAATTCTTAAAGCGACTCAGGTTTATTATGCAGCATGTTGGTGTCCATCTTGGGCTTCCTTTGTAAAATTGGCCAAGCTTTTAAGGGATTTTATTTGGCTGAGTTATAGACAAGGAGTATTTCAAAGAGTGTCTTAGGAGATTTGCACATGTCTAAGGGATCAGGGTGATATGGGTGTCATTGCTGATTATAGGTAGAGTATCTTCTTTTGTGCCAAATGGGTTATTCATTTTATTCACATAAACAACACATGGAAAATTCTCTTAAGACATTGTATTTCTTCTATTTCTCCATATGGTACATTTTTTTTGAAGAACATTGGCTTTCATACCTTATTAATTACTAGAGTTCTTGTTAAAATACCTAGTACCTTTATGGTGAAAAAAATTTGAAAGGCCTTTGAGTCTATAAAATATTTGATGTATTGAGGTGGTGATGGTTTCAGATTTGTTCTCTCCTTCAATCATCATAATATATGGTGCTCACCTATTTTTATAGATAGTTTGCCATTGGTAGAATTTCCAAACATTAAGGTTTGGAGGCTATCTCAGGAAGTAATTTCTACCATAAGGGATTTGGTCTCTAACAGACATTTGCTTCTATGGCTAGAGCTGAAACAAAAATTCTAGTTAACTAATTTAGACTTTCCTGTTATCCTGAGAATTCAATCTCTTATTCCAATGTAATATTACACAAGCTAGGTATTCAACCACCTCTTTCTTGGTGGAAATATTGGAGATGGAATGTGCATATTCCCTTATTGAAATATGATTCTTGAGTCATCTATTCCTTGCTTTCTCCAATTTCACCTGCTCTAGATAAGCTCAACTCCAGATGGAAGTCGCACTCCTCCCCATCCACCTAGCTTAAATGTCTCCATCAAGCATGGAATCATCTATTTTATTATAAGTTGAATTTTATTCTCTGGTACTTGATTTACCAAGGCCTTCCGCTGGGGAAACAGTTAAGGCACATCAACATTCATAACCCCAAATGCCCTTGTTGTGGTCACCCCGAGTCTTTCAAACATGTTTTATGTTTTCCCCCATGCTCAAAGTGTTTGGCGTTGGATCCAATCTATTTTCTAACCTTATCACCCTGATTTTTTTAATTAGAAAATTTCCTTTTAGGGGGATTATTCTAACTGGACTTCATACATTGCTTGTCTTTGGAATTTTTTCCATTCTTTTATTTTCTTCTAGCTTTGGAAATCTAGGAATAATGCTTTGTTTCAGCACTATGAACTCACAGTGGAGATATATATTAATGAAAAGGTGGTAATTTTTTCTTCTGTGTGTTTGTAGATCTAGGCCCAAGCTCAGAAAGTGGCACTAGAATTTTCTCATCTCTAGTAGTTACTTGACCATTGGGTAAACACACCTTGTACCATGAGTTGGGTCTCTCGAGATGATGATCAGTGTCCTCTACCTCCTTCGTCACCACCCATATGCAGTGGTCATTTGTGTATCCACTATCACAGCCACTCTAGGAGTGATAATCCTTCTCCACCACCAGCTCACCTTGTCCCTTCTTCCTCTGAGCCTGGTTGGAGCCCTCCTGTGCGTGGTAAAGTGGTTGTGAGTTATTTGAACTGGGGTTCTCTGCTTGGGGTATTTTATTTATTTTTTGGGTTTCCTCCACCTGTTTTGGGGATCATGGTTCCACTCAATGTTTAGATGTTGGACCAGGATGGGTGGATGATCTGCTCCCCTTCTGAAGAGCCTCGTACACTTGGCTTCTTTCTGCCAAGGGATGATCTGCCTCCACCTCCAGGTGTTGCTGTTTTGTGTGCCTAATTTTTCCCTGATATAGTTCTTTTGGTTCATCCTTGTGGCCATGTCCTATTTCCTTTATGGATGTTTTTGGTTTCCTACATGGATTTTTTTGTGTTTCCCTTTGGGATTCATCTCTTTTTAGGCCGTGTTCTCTGTCGGCCACCTCCTTACTATGTAACACTTTGAATTATTTTGTTTATAACATAAAGGAGGTTCCAATAGTAAAATTTTAAAAGTATTTTATAGCTAAAAAATGTGTAAAAAACTGTCATATCATGCTGATAGGTATTCCCCTATCAAATTAAGGGTTGCATAATAAATGTGAACAATAAAAATAACCAACATTTTTGATCTTGTACAATAATGCATTGATCAAATGAATCCTAATTCTCCATTTTAATCAGCATTGGCCTATACGTGAAAGTGTACAAATCATGTTTGAATCCCCACTCAACCATTTTTAGAGATTACAATCCCATCTACATGATGATACCATACTAGTGACACAAATCACCAATGAAACCACCACTAACAAACTCATCATTCTCATATTCTATTGATTTGAACCCGCGACACCTTTGTATTAATTTTCAAATGTCACCACACATGAATACCTAGATTCGTATCATTATAACTGTGGGTAAATACATTTCTCATAAAATCATTCACAAGATAATTTGTAGGGTGTGGATGCTAGTTCTTTGAAAATGGTTAGTGAAAACAAAAAATGTCAAAAGTTATAGATCATTTTTGTTAGTTTATTTATTGTTAGTGAAATATATTATAAAATGAAAAAATTGAAATACATCTACCTAGTCGCCTCCTATCATGGACTTACCTCTCCACCTAGGACACCAAAGAGATTGACAGAATGTTCTAAGATTCACCTTTTTTAATAAAGTCTTACACTCTCTTTTTCCCTTTGAAAAATCTTGGGTTTGAATCTTGTTATCCTTAATATGATCTATTATAGTCTGCACATAGTTTGTCCATTTTTTTTAATTAATATGTCACAAGTGAACTTTTGTGTCATGGAGATAGATCTGGTGGAGGTGGAAATGTCATGGCTAATCCCCTGTAGTGAAGCTTGTAGGAAAAAATTTACTCTTCAACAAAAATTTCGTTCCATTTATTCTCTTATAATTCACAAGTGTTGATGACAACTATGTTCTACATAGTATCATGTATTTATACCTAAAAAAATTATCCTATATGAGGGTTATGAGCATCTTCCCTAGGGTTTTTGACTACCTCATGTGATTTTTTCTATGCTTTTTACTACATTATGTTGTTAAACTAAATTTTTTTCTTCATTTTACTACTTTTATAGAAGTTGATTGCAACACTTTATAAACATAAAAATGTCCCTAGGAAGGAGATATAGAAATTTTTTCTATAGTGTGATGATTGCAACAATGTCATTCTACAACCATGTGTACATCTATATTTGATTTAGGATAAAAAATTAGTTGTTTCGATAAAACTCGATGTTTTTTATTGCTAAAACTCATGCATATGGTTGAGTTATGGTCCTATAAAAGTTAGTTTATTTTAAGAAAATTACAAAAATACAATGATGGCAACAAGTCATTTGTGGTCTAGCTTATGATTTTATTGAATTTTGATTATTGGTTTGTTGACATGTACATTAATTTATTATCATATATACCTCTTTTAATGTCCCATTTTCAATTTAATGTCGAATGAGGACTTCTTATCATTAATTTTCCTATGGCCAATAAGATTAAGTGAACAAGGCAAGTAATTGAGCTTTATTTCAGTTTTCTTTGATTATTCTTAATGTTTTTCTTTAGTTTTTACCTCCCTAAGGAAAGTTGGATGGGGTTAGGAGATTCCCAACAAGGAATTAAAAGATAAAGTGAAGTTTGGAGGTCATTCCTTATCTATTTGGCCTTTGGTGCAAAATCAAGGATATAAAAGAGGTTGTATGGCCTCATTTCGAGATCATCATTTGGATCATTTACATGTGCACTTCTTTTTTTGGTTTGGTTGCTCAATACCATTCCACTTAAGGAAAAAAACCCTCTTGTTTGGCATCCAACGAGGATTAAACCCTTCCTTATGGCTTGGTGGACAATGAAAACTCTCTATTTTGGTGAATTAAATATCTCTATTGAAGACTCTTTTGCATATGTGGATCAAGAAGAAGACCTACAAGGAATTTTGTATTTTTTTGGGTCCCTCTCCTAGGAGAACGACTAGGGTAGAGTTCATTCTAAGTGCCTTGGAGGGCACGACACTCATTCATTTATTGATATTCAGATTTGATATAATTTATATGTCTAGAATCACTCTTATTTAGGAATTATTGGAGTTTGGAAACCCTCATCTTTATTATTTATCTTCGTTCTACTTTTATTATTAATAATTAATTTTCCAACTAAGTATTTGCTTGTTTTTTTATGGTGGAAATTGTTCCAAGGTGTTCCTAAAAGGTCTCCAAATATTTTTGATGAATTGTAGGGTGATATTTGGGTGAAATATTGTATTTTTCATACTATTGTTATAAAAAGGATATCTTTGTTTCTTACTAATTTAATGTTCAGTTTTTTAGTCCAAAAATCATATTTAAATCATATTGGGGTTCGTGTTTATTCCCTATTTTTCAATTTTAGCCCTAAAAAAGGAAATTATAGTGGTATTAGAGAACATATATTCCCATGATGAGGGTTTAAGCAATAAGGAAACAAGGTTTTCATTTTCTATCAAAGGAGGGAAAAGAAATCAGACCAACCAAGAGAGGAGGACAATATGGCTCATCAGGATGCCCAAGAAGCCAAGATTGACAAGATTATTGAAGGGAAAGTAAGATTTTCTAACACCATTGACCTCATAGCCCTAACCCTTCAAATATTTCATGAACCTAAGGTTCATAATGGAGAAGGAAGCTCATCGAGAACAAATACTTCATGGAAATCCTTTGGATCATCTCACGGATCAGTCACTAGGCCTTATTTCTTTCCAAGGGAATAAACCCTTCTTGAGGTAGGAACAAGGCCCTCTACGAGGTAAAAATATTGCAGAAATATATGAGGAATACATGGAACTTCCAAGAGAGATACGAAGGAAATTTCACTTGTCGAGTTCATTGGGGTAAGCAAAGGAATCTCTAGGTCAGATCTAAGATTAAATGCACCATATAAATAGGTGAAAATGTGTTGGCTAAGATGTCATTCTATATATTTTATGCCTTCAAAAAAGGGACAATTGGAACATGGATGAATATTCTAGGGTTAAACCCTAGACCACAATATTTTTCAAAGGAACCAAACCCAAAGGGGTTTCTCTTAAAAGAAGAAAAATAAAAATCATATCTATAAGAGGGTTTTAAGGTGGAGTTCAAAGAAGACCACATTAAAGGACATGGAAAGGTGTTGCTAGATGAAGAACCAAAAATATTTTTAATGCAGTATAATTTCCATAGAAAAAGGAAGAATCCATAGAGCATGAGCTAAGGAAAGAAGGAAAATTTGATTTTCTAAATTATGGAGAGAATTGGGTGGTTGAGGCCAAATCTCATGTAGATAATGATGATGTTCAACTTTCTGGAATTTTCAAAATAGTAGCTCTTAAGAGTCAAGTGTAGGGTGGTCATGGATTTGGTAAGAACCATGAAGAGGCTCCATGCATGTGCCAAAAAAATATGGATGAATTAAAGGTGGGAAGAGCTTCACTAGTTGAATATGAAGATATCTCAACCAAGATCTATTCAGAAAAAGAAGATGGAAAAGTGGAGGACAAACGAAGGTATGATATTAAAAATTACATTTGAGTTTTATGGTATCCTCCTATGTCACTACCATACTTGTGCCATCATGGAAAACATAGTGGAAATGGTGATAAAGTGAAGAATGATCTAAGTGGAAAAGATTACATATATCCTTTGAGTTAAAAAGAAGGGAAACTCTTCAATGGGTCCAATGTTACTATGGTTAGTGAATGCTTCATTTCATTCATATGGTTAGAAAGAACTTTTTTGAGAAATCATATGGATTTTTTTGAGGATGAGATGCTACAAGATGGGCTCATTATCCCTTGCACCAAGAGGTTATGACCACTTAATCTTACCTTAGGAAAGAACATGGTAAGTCATGTTGTTGGTATTGAAGGTACAAATTTGATACTTGAGATTCAATGGTTACATTATTTGGGTGAATTTACCAAAAAAGTCAAGATAGGGAGTTGATATTCAAGTTTGGTTTTAGTCACTTTTACACCCACTAAGAACAAGGGAACCTCATGCGTGTCGGCCTATCACCCAGCGGGTGCTGGGCACTCACCCGAGGCACGCGAGAGGGAGCCGAGTCTCTCTTTTATGTGAGTCTAGTGGAAGGCATAGCTCATGATTCTGACTTAGTGATTTAACAGACATGAAGGGCTATAGAGATCAGGACGGCTTCTACACCCCTTCAGTCATAATAGAACCAAAGTGCGTAACATAAATAACAGAACTAAGAGTTGTAAATCTACTACTATAATTAACCATTTAAGTAAGATTCATGATTATATAAGAACAAAAGTACAATAGAAATATGAAGATAATATAGAGAAAGAGTCTTAATACATTTTTCATGGCAACCTTATCACATTCATTCATAGTGTTTACTTATAAAATATTACAGAAGGCAGACCGTAGTCATGCGCCATGTGTGGATCCATACATGTATTCTCACAAGACAAAAATTTCATTCCCCATTTCCCCATTACATCCTTACTAGAATTATGTACCCATTTTCATCCCATAGTTCTCACAGTAATTCTACAGAGCTCCGCTACCTCACTTTCCTCTCTTTTCTCTGTCAGGGGCGCACGTATAAATAGGCCTCTGAGCTCTAACAAACTCATCAATAGACTTAGATCTAGCCCCAAGTGTAAAGGTGTGGGTCACCTTGGGAGCATGCCTGTCCATGTTATGATTAACTTTTTGGATCTTTCTATCGCAAGGTATATTCCCTCTAGGACACCCTGTCGCCAGGTTAGAACCTTATCCAAATGGAACACGTTCTTCATGTGTTCTGTCCCAAAGGCCAAAAATGGCTAAGTCCCAAATTTTTCTTCATGCGGTGCATGCATCCTTGGTTCTCCAAGAAGCCTTTTGAACTCTTCCTTGTGCACCTACACTTGTGCGCTTCCCTCTGGCCATGCGTGCCTACGCGCCCTTAAGATTTGGAAGCTAAATTAGGGGCCCAACATTACCCCACACTTCACCTATTCTCCACCCTTGGGAACCTTCTCAAAGAATGTAGTACAAAAAGAATGCAAGGCCTTGCCTTGGAAAAGAATGGGGGGAAAGAATAAAGAAAGGGGAAGAGAAAGAATAGGGGGAAAATTTCCTAAATAAGGAGGAGGGGAAAGTTTTGCTAGAGGTCGGCCTCCAGTGTACTCCAAGTGCTAACTTCCTTCTACACTTTAGTGCAGATGTCACCAACCAAGGTGCTCACCTTGTCATAAGTTAGCCCCTCCCCTTGTGTGGTAATGGTTTCCACCACAGTCTCCAGTTCTTTAGTGTGATCTTCCAGGGCATCCATCTTCCTTGTGATGACCTTGTAGAGCTCTTTTAGTTGCGTTTTGATTGAGACTCGCCAGTTCTCAATGGCTTTGAATTTCTTTTCTACTTCAGGCTATGATCCTTTCCCAGCTCAGCTCTATTGCCCTTATTCTTTTCTCTAAATTCCTTCAAGTTAGCTTCGTCGCTGGCAAGTAGTATGCTTGTCACTTTGTCTTGATCTGCAGTGGTCATAAGTGACCCCCACAGTTTGTGCAGCTTTTCTTACGTCGGCGAGCACCTTGTTGTATTTGGCCACGAGCATGACGACCTTCAACTTGTCTTCTTTCTCCAAGCGTGCGCTACCTCTTCTGCCGACTCTAATGCCAAGGGCTGCCTCTCCATGGTGAGGATCCGAGTCAAGTCCTCTAGGCACTCCAGGGAGGATCTATACTTTTGTGTAGGAGGGTTAAGGTCTAGGTGCTTCGTGATAATCGATTGGGAGATGAGCTCCACCTTCTTGGAAACTTCATGTACCCTAGCCTTTTCCTCCTGAAGCTCCCTTTGTAGTTGAGCACTGATTAATTTCTCAAGGTTGAGATCCTTCATTAGCTTCACCACTTCTTCCTTCCTCTTCTCCAACAGGTCCTCCAAGACTCTAACCCTATCATTTCTACTGAAGAGCCTAGCCTCGATTTCCACTAAGACTTTGTTTAGCAGTGCATTGCACACTTGCTCGTTTGATAGTTGTTGGGTGTTTAAAATGGGGTTATCCCCCTTTCCTTTAGATAGCTTCAATACTACTCCTTGGTTAATCTCGAATTCAGGCTCATCGAGGTGGGAGTTGAATGCCCAAGATAGCATCTTCCTCATTCATGGGTATCCACCCCTCAGGGTCAAAGTACTCCATGGTGGTGAGCTCCTTGGTGGGCACGGTACTTTGGAAACACACGCGTAAAAATTTGTTGGGGTCATCAATGTAACTCATTGTTGTTCTTCCCCCTTCCGCGTGCTTACTTCCCATGCACATGCCCTTGGGAATAGTTACTCGAGAGAGTTGGTCCTTTCGTGCTACTTCCACTCTTCTCCCTCTGCTTCTTCTTGAACTCACTGAGCATGAGCTCCACGCTGTGCCCCAACTCTTCATTGACCAAGGCATCAATTATCTTCTGTTCCTCCCTTGTTTCCTTTTCATTCACCTCCTCCTGAGTGAGCTTGGGCATATCTGGCTCCTTGGTACTAGCCCCTTTGCTCCCCTCTTCACTACATGCACCTTCCTCCCTTTGGGTGCCTTTCCTTCTTACAAATATGAAGGCATCATTTGCATTCTCAACCTCCTCTCCTTCCGAGTCATGGATATCAATTGGCTCTTGATCCACCTCCAATTCTTCCCCTTCATCATCATCCCTTTCACCCACATAGGCGTTCAGGTCATCTATATCTTCAGACCCTTGTTCCTCCATTCCTTGTTCTTCTTCTCTTGCAAAAAACTCTGGAGTTGGGGATGTTGTCTTTTCTTCATCTGAAGGTTCTTCAGGGGATGGTGGCTTCGCAGGCTCCAGGGTTCTTTTCCTTGACCACCGTTCTTCTCTTCTTTTGGACATAGGTACTCAGCCCCGCAGTACCTACATTCTGCCTTTCCACCGCCCCTTGTTCTTCCTCTTCTTCTTCTTTTTCCTTGTCACTTTGGCGTTGGCTTCTTTCTTCCCATGGGGTCATCTGGGATGGATATTTCATTTTCTACATATGCATCCCTTCTCAAACTTTGGCCTTATGTGTAGGTAGATTCTGGCAGCAGTGCTCTCAGCAATCGGTAAGGTCATCGGCCTTATGATGTGCACATCCTGTGACAGGTACCTTTCAATGTACATGCACTTCCCTAGGTAGACCAGCTTCTTTCTCATCTCTCTATGTTCACTGTCAAGGGTGGACAGGTCGAGTTTTAACTTCTTTGACTCCTTGTATCTGTTTACCCCTACTTGGAAGAATTGGGCAGTAAATGAGAAGGGGAGTTTGAACCAGGGACTCCAATTGCCGTCCACCAAGATAAATCTACCAATACAGAAGTGCTGGTACACCAAAAACTCTTCTTCTCCTTCAGTCACCATGGGGAGTTGCTCTAGGATCCACCATTCTACCCTGAATGCATTCCTAAGGTGCGTATACCATTTATCCAAGTGCACCTTGTGCACCCCCATCATTGACTCACAAGTATACTTCTGGAACCTGTCTGTGGGTGAAGGGTCTTCATCGGGGTACTCCCATACAAATTTATCAGATGCATCTAGCACCCCAATTTCTAAGAACACAATGGTTAATAGAATGTTCTCCAAACAATATCTTTCCTCTGTTCTCTGTGCTGCTTATAATCTTGTCTACTATGTATTAGGAGATATTGTACATGGTGCCTTCCATGACCTTTCTGGTAGACATTCAACCAGGGCTTGCTCACCTGGGTCCACCTCTCTTGTCCATTTAGCTTGGAAACAAGGTGTGCAGCCATTTTCATCACTGGATCACTGATATCTGTGATGTCATAGTACCTCGATCCCTTCTTATAATCCTGGGATGCAATGGTTTCCTTAATTTCCTCCTCATCCTGGAGGTCATCTAGGATTGCATCCCCTTTACAGCTCAGGCTGTAAAGTGTGAGATTAACTGTGGGGTTATGCACATTTTGTGCCCTGCGAAGTAGAAGAAATCTTCATGCACACGCGTCATTAACCATTGGTATAGGCACTCAGGCTTCCCAAAGTAGGGAAACTTGTAAAGCTGGAGAAGCCCTGCCCTCTCCATTTTCACCTTGACTACATCACTATAAATTGGCATCTCGTTAGGTGTTCATTTGTTTGTGGGGTGCACCAGCTCCAATGCCATTTCCTTCACAATTATACTCGACTGGTGATTGTAATCAATTATGGTCATCTGTCTAATGTGGGACTCCCACTCTTGCCCTAGAAAAACCCCATCTAGGTATTGCATCTCTGAGTACCATTCCTCATTGGTATCTAAGGGGATTTCATCTTCTTTCTTCTTTCCTTTTCCCTTCCCCTTTCCCTTCTTGGATTGTACTGTAGGCTTATCAACTGGTTTCGTGGCCATCATTTTACCCTTTGCTTTCATTCCCTGGTTGCCTTTGAGTTGTCTGAGAGTTTTCTTCATGCGCCCTGTGCCCTAGAGTACAAACCCTAATTTCTGACTTTCCTCCTTTGATCATGGTGCTCTTTCCCAACGTTCCTCACACCCATGAATCACTTCTGCTCTGGTTTGTAGATCAACTGGACCAATTGCGCATGAGTTTTTGATATTCTCCTTTGCACGAATTATCTCTCGAACCCTAGATCTTGAAAGAAAATTTTTCTCCTTGTTTTCGCAAAGTAAAATAATGAACTTACCATCATTCTATTTATAGATTTTCCCACTTTTACGCATTAAAGGCTAGGCTACCTACCACCGTATGACAATATTTAATTTGACATTTTCAAAAAAACCCAACTTCAGCACTTTTCCTCGCATGCGCCCAATCCTTGCGTGAAACATTTTTTTCACCCACGCACCAATCCTTGCGTGAAAATGGAAAAAATTTTCCAACCTTCTGGCACACAGACAATCCATCTTAACAAAATACTTTTGTGCATGTGTTACCAATGCCAAAGGCACCTCTTCCATCCTCATGATTCTTACTTTCTCCTACCTCACGTTTTTGTGATTTTTCCTCCTTTAAACGTGGATTTCCAATGGAACTCTATTTTGTCATCCATCTACCTTCCTAATGCATCTTTTCAATAGGGCCAGTTTAAACGGTCTGCCAACTCAATCTTCCTGCAGAATAACTTCATGCCTCTCTTAATCACCTCACCCCACACTAAATGAATGTGTGGTCCTTTGTGTAATCATAAGTTTAAAAAGTAATAAGGTTTCCAGTGCCCAAGATGCAAAATAAGACAACAACGTGAAAGGGAAAAACAAGAAAGGAAAAGTATAAAAGGAAACTCTAAACTAACTGGCAGAACTGCCTTATTTACAAACACCAAGAAGCATTATTTATAGTACAGCTTCAGCCTACTCCCATTGAAGTGTCTAGGTAATTTTGTTCCATCCAACGCTTGTAGCTGGCATGCACCTGAATCAAGGATGTATGAAATTACATAAGAACCCAACCAATGCACTTCAACTTTTCAGGATGGCATAGAAATTTAGAATCATATAGCAATACCATCTGGCCAACCTCAAACTATTTGTTTTTAATGTGGCGATCATGCCATGCCTTTTGTTTAGCTTTTTCAGTTGTTTGGCTCCATCTTGCTAGTGAGCACCTTTCATCCAACTTTATCAATTCATCAATTCTTTCTTCCAGCAATTGTTCATCATCCAACCCTCCTGCACACATTATACGCATCGATGGTAGCATAAATTCAAATAGAAACATAGCCTCCATGCCAAACACCAGTTGAAATGGTGTGGCCTTGTTCAACCTTTTATACATTGTTCTATATGCCCAAAGGACTGCTGACACCTTGTCATCCCAATCCTTCCTACCCACGTCACATATCTTAGTCAATGTGTGACTAAGGATTTTGTTGAATGCCTCTGCAGTCCCATTTGCCTGAGGGTGATAAGGGGTAGTCTTGTGATGGGCTACCATGAATTCTGCCAATAGAATCCTGATTGTTTCATTTAAGAAGTGAGTGCCCCTATCACTTGTTAAACTTAATGGGCACCCATACTTGCTGATAATGTTCTCCCACAAAAATCTAGTAGCGGTGGCTGTGGTTCAATTGTTAGTGGGTGCGGCCTCTGCCCACCTTGTTAGATAATCAGTATAGGTAATAATATACCATGAGTTAGTCCTTCGTACGGATGGTGAGATTGGTCCGACAAAATCTATTGCCCACTTTTCAAAAGGTTCTATCGCACTGGCGATGGGGTGCAAGGGAATTTCATCCCTTTTTCCAGGTTTTCCAAGGCACTGGCAGTGGTCACAGGCCTTGCAAAACTCAATACAATCCTAGTGAATCGTCTCCCACCATAGTCCAATGACTAGGATCTTACGCGCATGCGTTGCATTCCCTGCATAGTGTCCTCTAGAAATCCCACCATGGGCCTCTTCTATTATAGTTACATGCTCATGTTCTAGTACACACCGGCGTAAAACCTCATCGCGGCCCATTTTATACAAATCCCCATTGATCAACATGAAGGGTGTTGCGCGTATGGCTAACCTTTTCCTTTCTAGAGCATTCATCCCTTCGGGTGCCACACCTTCCTTGAGAAAGATAGAAATGTATTCTAGTTCTAAGGGTGCGCGCCACAACCTGAATAGTTGTGCATCCGGCATGGTTTCCTTGATACTCTGCACATCCTCTCCCAAATCAATCCTTGATAAATGATTTGGCCCACAATTGTTCTTTCCCTGTTTTACCACCACTTTGAATTCAAACTCCTAAAATAGAAGAAACCCAATGGCATATGCACCCTTGCAACACTGCTTTGTTTACCAGATACTTCAAGGCCATATGGTCAGTGTAGAATATGAAAGGAGTTGCTAGCAGATATGGCCTAAATTTGCGGAGCGCGTAGATCATTGACAATGCCTCGCACTTGGTTTTTGTATAATTCCGTTCTGCTAGTGTCAACTTTCTACTTGACAAAACAAAAAGGATGATCAACAATCCCCTCTCTTGGTTGAGCAAGAACGGCTCCTATTGTTGTACCAGAGGCATCCACGTGGACATGGAAAGGTTTATCCCATGATGGGAATCATAGAATAGGTGTGGTGATAAGCCTTTCTTTTAGAGTGTCAAAATCCCTCTGCTGCGCCTCTCCCCACTGAAAGGCACTCTTGTGTCTGAGTAATATTTCCAAAGGCACGGTGATCTTGGCATATCCCTTAATGAACTTTCTATAGTACCCAGTGTGTCCAAGAAATCCACGCATGATGCTTTGGCTGGTAGGCTCCCCTAACCCCATAATAACTGTAACCTTCGCGGGATCCACCAGTAAGCCCTCTTTACATATGATATGCCCTAACAACGTCCCAAAAGGAGTTGCAAAGATACATTTCTTGATGTTGAGGGAGATCCTCAACTGCTGACATCTTTCAAACATCAACCTTAAGTTATCACAATGGTCCCTTACTAATCCATACACTATCCAATCATCCAAATATACCTGAAGGAACTTGTGGATGAAGTCCTTAAATGCTTGTACCACTATGCATGAAAATACAGTCGGGTGCATTCTTCAGCCCAAAGGGCATGACTGTATATGCAAAGCTTCCCCACTCGGTGGTGAAAGTTGTCTTATCTTGGTCTTCCTTGGCAATCCTTACTTGGTGATATCCTGAGAATCCATCCATAAAGGAATAGACCTCGCACCCAGCAACTCCTTCCAAAATCTCTTCAGTAAAGGGGGTGGGAAAAGGATCTATGATACAAACAATGTTTAATTCCCTATAATCCAAACATATCCTAATCCACCCATCCTTCTTTATGCTGATCACCATTGGACTTATCCACTTTGATTCCTCTATAGCCTCAATGATACCAGATGTTATCATCTTGTCTAGTTCTTCTTTAACCCTTACGTGCATGTTGGTATTCATCTTGTAAGGCCTCTTCCTGATCATGGGCGCACCATATTTCAACCTTATCCTCATTTCCCCTAATGACTGGTGGAATCCTTTCAACTCATGGTATCCGCGTGAGAATAAATCCTCAAATTCACGTAAGAGATCGATGATCTTTGATACTTCCTTTTCTGACCAATAGTCCCCAATGATAGCCTCCTTGGGCTCCTCTTCCAAGCTGATATTAACTTTCTTGGTTTTGAGTGGTTCATGATATGCGCGCGCACATGCATCCACACTATCAACTACTTCACACGCCCCAACTGAATGGTCGACATTCAGGCTTTCTATCTCCTCTCCATCAACAAGGTATACCATCTTTCCTTTCTCCTTTTCAGCACACGCGCACTTGAATTGTATGTCTTCTGGTTCCTCCTCTTCGAACCGTGCTTCTAAGCTAGGTCCACCGAGTAAGTTTACTAACCTATCTTCCATCATGGTGCAATCCCCCAGAGTGAGGTGCTTGATAGTCTGCAATGCCTCATCAACTGGTTGCTTGGTACTTCAGTACTCGAATGTGTGGACCAAGTCAGCTGTTAATTCCTACCAACTTCCTGTTTGGTGGCATGTTTCAGAATGGATATACCATGTGCGCACAACCTTGTAGTGTCAAATATAGCTTATGCACCCAAAGAGAGGGTGGTAAAGCTTCCACTCCTTCTCCCCAGACCCTCTCACATGCCTAGATGTGGGAAGAGGTGGGTCCATTGCCACTATAATTTCTAATAGCAATGGGTATGTTGTTTTTCGAGAATCAGAAAGTGAGCACAATTCAAACTTCATGCCATTCCAACAAGTTCTCACTATGCGCAGCCCACCACCTTGTTGTTGTGCCTATCAAAACATAACCTAGCATACTTCATCACTCATCCTCCCTCCAGCGAGCTTCCATCTCTCTCAAAAATACCTCAGGGTATGCATCCCCAGAATACTTTGTTATTATCTTCCCTCCTAGGTGCCAAACTATATGCGCTATTGTTACCTTGGTTACTAATCCTTTCAGATGTTGCCCAATCAATTCATAAGTCCCATGCACCCAATTATCGCATGCTATACTGGTAGTATCACTAACAGATTGAGCATCATCAAACTAGATGACTCCTTCTATAGGGTGGATGGTCTCTGGATCTCTTATGGAGCACACATATATTCTATCCAGGACTTCCTCCCCAAGGGGTTCAGTATAGGGGGTGGACTTCCCATCAACCAGTGGTATAACTACCCGCTCTTCCTTGTTTTCAAAGCTTATGTACCCCTTGTTAAACCAGAGATCTACATTATTCTTATAAGACCACGGTGCACCCAAGTAGAGCTGGGAAATTATCTACCTTGGCAAGCGCCAAGAATTTAAAATCTCCAGTGAACCTAGTCCCCTGAATTGTAATGGTTACATCCTTCAAGACACCTATGGACATCACCTTTGTCTTATTTACCATATACAGCACATTTGAAGATGGTTGTAATGTAGGTCTTCCCATTTGATGCCAGGCATCCAAAGTGAGAACATTAACCTCTGCGCCTGTGTCAATGAGGATGTTGCTAAGCAACCATCCATCCACTACTGTGTTCAGGGTAATCTCTTTGTCATAATCAAGGCTGTGAGGTGGGAGGTTTGCATGCAGGATCTACCTTTCGTGTTCTTCCCCAACGTGTGGCACCTTTTCTCTCAACCATGCCCCTAGCAGGGGAATAATATTCTCCTACCTCAACAATTTACACACCTCCTTAACCTCATCTAAGTCATCCCTTGGTGCTTCTACTAGTCTCCTTTGCTCATCCTTTTCTAGTCTGCTCTTTTAAGCATTGGATCTCCCCTTGTAAACTTCAAATTACGTCCATGGTTTCCTGGTAGACTTCTTTCTGGTGAGCCAGGTTTGGATACTTCCCATGTACTACTTCTTCTCTTGAAACCAGAGGTCTCTTCCTAGGTGCTTCCCTTGCGTGCTCGGATTCTTCCCTCGTTGTTACCATAACAGGCTCTAGTTCGGATTCTTGTATTACTCATGGAAGCCATTTCACATCATCCTTCTTAATACTCACCATGGTAACACCCTTATCCTTTTGGTGTTGCTGACTCATATGTTCATACAACTCTGGGCATTCTTCGTACTTATGTTTTTTTCCACACCAGGAGCATTGTAGAAGATCTAGACATTCACGCTTATAATGGTCTATGGCTCCATAATTAAAACACGTCCCACATGGGAACTCACTTCTTCCTCCATGGTTACCATGACCATGAAATCCTCCATAAAACCCTCTTCCACGTGCATCTCCATCTCTGTGCTCCTCATACTGACATTCATCTCCTTTGGAATTGTTGGCAATACCAGTCTAGTGCACACAAAGATCAATTACCTCATGAATCTGGTCAATCAATCTACAATCCTTGGTGTCATGTGTGGTTGAGGTACATATTATGCAATAACAAGATACATTTTTTTTATCACACGCTGTAACAGGGGGCACCTACTTGCATCATAGTCCTTGTGACATATTTTACAATTTACTACCACAGCGCATACCACCTTCCGAGTACATATCCCACCATAATCCTTTATGTGTCCTTCCACGTTACAATCCATGCACCACATCCCTCCACGAATCTCTGGAACTATGTTGGTAGACAATTTCTCCAATTGCTTAGCCATGACAGCAATCTGAGCCTCTAGAAATGGGCTAACACCAGTGTCAACACTACCAACTACTTCAGCATGTAAAGCAGCTTCCAATGCTTCACGCGGGTTCGTGAATGTTTTATGAGATAAGGCCCTCCTAAAGGGTGTGATCAACCCTCCAACAAACCACTGAGCATGTTGTGAAGGGTGGATATCATAAGACAGCTTAGACAAAAGAGTTTTAAAGCATGCATCATATTCCCGCATGCTCTCTGCCATTCCCTGCTGGATTTCTTTGAGAGAGCTAATGCTCTTCTGTTCAAACTCAGGTATGTGGAATTCTGCCAAGAATGCATTTCTTAGTGCGGTATAATCCACAACAGTCTGATGAGGGTCATACTTTCTATACCAACTATGTGCACATCCTTGCAAGGTCATCACAAATTGACTAGCCTTTTGATCCTGGGTCATGATTCCCTTCGTGTGCCATAGCAGATCACACTTATGCACATGCTCCGCGGAACCTTCTATTCCATTGTAATCTGGCAAGTGTAGAGACATCTTGAAAAAGACTTGAGGAGGTGGTTGATGCCCTTACCCTCCCGATCTAGTCCCTTGGTTTCCTTCGGTGTTTCCTCCTCCACTGGATCCACTAGATCCTGAGCCACCAGCTCCACCACTTCCACCTCCAGATCCTCCTGTGTTAGGTACAGGGCCTGTGTTTGTCATGCCGAGCACTCCCGTCATCCCACTAAATAATGTGCACTAATAGTTTGTGAACTAGTACCACTCCCAGTCCTAGTTCCTCCACCACCTCCTAAAGCACTTCCAAAACCAGCCATATACATGCCTTGCCCAAACATTCCACCAAATACCAGAATAGTGTGTGAAGCCATAGAAGTCCCAAACGAGAAATTGTATGTTCTAGGTGCCGATCAGTTGATTCCACTGATATCAAATGGATTAACTATTATTTTCCCTCGCTTGAACAAACCAAGCATGAAGGTCCGATCGTTAGGTGGGGTCAGATGCGCACCAACAACTCTTCTCTCTCTACGTGATAGACTCTCATCAGAAGCCGGACAAGGTTTTCTCTTCCATGCTTACCAATATGGGGTACCACAGACTGCTTGGGTTCAACATCCTCCACGTGAACCTTAACTCCTTTCCACCATGTCTGGCTCCATAACCCACTTGTAATCCCGTGTTGTCTATCGATCTCCTTTTCACGTGCTTCGTTATACTTGAGCCACCTCTCCTCCCTTTCCTGTTTAGTCATCAGATCAGCCATCCTTCCCCAACCTGGCTTCCTCACCTAGTGCTCAGGGTGGTTTAGCCAGCCATAGGGAATGCCTCTAAACCCATGGTTACCATCAAGATTTTGATCGCAAGGGGAATAACACGTAGAAATGATCCCCTGGGCTCTTGCAAGAACTCAAACTCAGCAACTTCTGGATAGGAATACATGGAAATGGCATATTCCAGAGTGTAGCTAGTCAATACTCCCTTCCACCAATGATCTATAGCATGGGTCCATGTTAGATCAGCATCTTGTAGGTTCTGATATGTTTCTTGGGTCCAAGGGTATGATCTATAATGCCACCCCGATCTAGATGTATAAGCCGAGAGCCATTCGAATAACTCTACTGGGAAACAACAGAAGAAGGTTTCATACAACTCATGATAAAGAGTGTCTTCCACCCAGTTTCATGTATCAAACCCAGATCCGGTACCAAATCTCTGAGTGAATTCATCCTCCGTGCTCTTAAACCAATCTTCAACACCTTCAAGTGTTAAGCACTCCACCATCACTTTTTACAGAGATCATGATATATTCCATGCTTCCCTACAACTTTGAAAAGAGGTCCCGGCAATGGAACCAAGATGTAGTCACTTTTTCACCCACTAAGAACAAGGGAACCTCATGTGCGCCAGCCTATCACCCAGCGGGTGCTGGGCACTCACCCAAGGCACGAGAGGGAGCTGAGTCTCTCTTTTATGTGAGTCTAGTGGAAGGCATAGCTCATGATTCTGACTTAGTGATTTAATAGACATGAAGGGCTATAGAGCTCAGGATGGCTTCTACACCCCTTCAGTCATAATAGAACCAAAGCGCGCAACAAAAATAATAGAACTAAGAGTTGTAAATCTACTACTATACTTAACCATTTAAGTAAGATTCACGATTATATAAGAACAAAAGTACAATAGAAATATGCAGATAATACAGAGAAAGAGTCTTAAAACATTTGCCATGGCAACCTTATCACATTCATTCATAGTGTTTACTTATAAAAGAGTACAGAAGGTAGACCGTGGTCATGTACCATGTGTGGATTCATACATGTATTCTCATAAGACAAAAATTTCATTCCCCATTTCCCCATTACATCCTTACTGGAATTCTATACCCATTTTCATCCCATAGTTCTTGCAGTAATTCTGCAGAGCTCCGCTACCTCACTTTCCTCTCTTTTCTTTGTCAAGGGCACGCATATAAATAGGCCTCTGAGCTCTAACAAACTCCTCAGCAGCCTCATATCTGGCCCCAAGTGTCAAGGTGTGGGTCACCCCGGGCGCATGCCTCTCCATGTCATGATTAACTTTTTGGATCTTTCTATCACATGACATATTCCGTCTAGGACACCCTATCGCTAGGCTGTAACCTTATCTAAACAAAACATGTTCTTCATGTGTTCTGTTCCAAAGGCCAAAAATGGCTAAGTCCCGAATTGTTCTTCACGCAGCGCGCACATCCTTGGTTCTTCAAGAAGCCTTTTGAAGTCTACCTTATGTGCCTACACTTACGCACTTCCCCCCGGCCATGTGCACCTACGTGTGCTTAAGATTTGGAAGATAAATTAGGGGCCCAACATTGGTGATCTAAAGGTTGTGCTTCGAGGCATGAAAATTATAGCTCCTCAAGTTGCTACAACGAAGAGGATGGAAAGAATTACTAGAAGAAGGCAAGATCTATGGGCTACACATGATAAGATAACCACCACACTTTCAAATCTAAATTAATATTTTTATATTTTCATCTTTTAATCCGTGCACATAATCTTAGAAGAAAAATTCCTGTAGTCAAAAAATCTATGCACTTGGGTACGTTTCTAGGTACTAAAAGCATGTTAGCATTTACATGCTTACTAAGCAAGAAAACTAGTAATTAACAACTCCCTTTAGCTTGTTGCTTTTTATTATGAACTTTTATTGGCTTTGTACATCTTATACTCTTGTTGGTATTTAATTTTTTATCTTTCTATGGCCTTGAACACTATTTCCCAGATAGGACACTTGCATCAGATGCTTCTATCCTCCTAAGCGCTCCTTTCTAGTATAGTTTCGTAATTCATAACCTCCAGTGAGCCTCTGTGATACGTTTCTCATTCTATTCCATTAGTGCATCTTCCCATATCACTACCTATTCACTCAAAAATTAGCTAAGTCCTCATATCTCTCCTCTTTGATTAGGGTTTCATATCATTGATTTCTTATTACTTGTGTCTCATTGTATATTAGCATTTGTACATAATTAGGAATAGTAGTTACCCTAAAAATAAGATTTAATTAATTATATTTACATTAAATAATTTGGTCTTGGATATCAATTTATGATTTTCTATGGATTATATGGCACCGGGTTAGGAAAAGATATAAAGGTAATCATCAAATCTCTTCTCATCCCCACACATTCCATGAGGCTCATCATCGGCTATACTGCCATATCTATCCCTAAAGTTTGAATTGTTTCACACACTCATCACCTCACTCTACTATATCCTAAGCTCATCAATGATTCCACTTGGCCTACATTAGATACATTTTGTACTGATGATATTTTATTAGAACACATACGAACTTGTGACCATCTCCCCCCTTATCATCATAAAAAATGCTCTCCATTTGTACTTAATGCCTCCACTTACTTTGGTGAAACTTATTCTCCTATTATAAATATTGATACACCTAATACTATTCCTATTTATCCCTATATCAAAGACAAGTATGCACTTCTAAATGAAGAGACTATTAAATACAACCTTGGTACCTATGAAAACCATCGTATTATTCTCTTAGTTGCTTCTCTTATACCTTTATATCAACATAACAATAAAAAATTAATTCATGATTTCTCCAATGTATTCTCATAGGAATATAGTGGTATGCCAGGTATAGATCCTTTCGTCACCATGCATAATATAGTCCTTAACTAGAGCCAAACCAATTAAAAAAAAGTTAGAAAGATGCATCCTAAATTTTCTCTATTAGTCAAAGAAGAAATACAACGACTACTAGATGTTGGCTTCATTCATGTTGTGGACTACCCTGAATGGGTCTCTAATATTTCCCTTGTTATGAAACCAAATGAAAAGTCCCATTGTTGAATTGAATTTCATGATCTTAACAAATATTTCCTAAAAGATAGTTTTCCTCAACTGCACATAAATGCTATATTCAATTCCATGACTGGATATAACATTATTGCCTTTGTAGATTGCTTCATCGGTTACACTCAAATTAAAATCAACTCCACAAATCAAGAGAAAACATCATTTAATACACCATGGGGTACCCTTTTTTATATTTTTATGCCTTTCTTCCTTAAAAATGTTGGTACCACCTATCAACGTGTAATGAATCACATCTTTCATGATCACATCCACAAAATCCTTGAGGCTTACGTTGATGATATAATTTCTAAATATTCTAATCATGTCACTCATGTTGATGATCTATGCATGCTTTTTGCAAGCTTGAGATAATAAAATGTGTACATAGATCCTAACAAATGTGTTTTTGGGGTCATGATTGGAAAAATCCTCAATTATATCATCTCTCAATGTGGAATTGATATCGATCTCAAGAATATTTTTTCTATTGTCAACATGCCTCCCCCATGAAATCTACATCAAGTATTCTCAATCCAAGGGAAAATCTAAGCTATCTACCATTTCATCACTCAGTTGGCTGAAAAAACCCATCCCTTTACACGTATTATGAAAAAGGACACTAAGTTTATTTTGGATTATCATTTTCATGGTGCTTTTGAAGATATCAAATATTATTTGCTAAATCCTCCAATTTTTTTGCCTCTCATGGCTGATTAGCATTTCCTCCTATATTTCTCTACTACATTTCACAATTTGGGAGATCTTCTTGTACAAAACAATAATTCTCACCATGTGTTTATTACATTATTCATTAATTACTCCCTTATGAATGTAAATATAGTTATATTGATATATTATGCCTTGGCCTTGTCTTTGTTGTGGATAATTTGTGTCATTATCTTCTCAATCATGAGATTCATATTATCACCAAATTTGACCCCTTACGCTACTTATTATCTCTCACACATCTCTTTGGTCGGCTTTCTATATGGGTCATATTACTCACAAAATTTGATTTCAATTTTATCCTACAAAAATTCATCTAGGTTCAAGTTATTTTTGACTAGTTAGCATATGCTCCTATTTCTAATCCTTCTCGCACCCATGAGTCCTTCCGCGATGACTTCACTACTTACAAAATTGAGCATGATACATGAACCATGTATTTTAATGGATCCTATTACGCCTAGGGTGCTGGATATGGCATTGTATTTATCACCTCTCATGGTGATTATCTCCCTTTTTCTTACCACTTAGAACTTTCATGTACAAATAATATTGTTGAATACGAAGCTTTTATCTATGTCCTCACTGTCACTCACAAATTGCTTATTCATAACATCCACATTTAGGGTTACTCTTAATTATTTATTAATCAATTCAATGACATCTACGAAACCAAATATGAATGACTCATCCCTTACAATGACCTTGTAAAATCTATATTGGCTAAATTAAACTCATATTAATCACCATTCCTCGCAAATACAATCACCATGTTGACATTATGACCAGTGATTTCTTTCTTATTTATTAAGATATCACTAATGATCAAGCCACTTTCATAGTCTGTCATTTGCGCTAACCCTATAATAATAGTATGATTCTTGACATTGGTGCCATCACACACAGTCATAACACCACTGAATGGCTCACCACGATATTTAATTTCTTATATCGCCAAACCATCCCTACCAACCTACAGCCTCATGAATCTTGTTAACTCCGATGGGAAGCCACATGTTACGTAATCATTGGAGCCTCGCTTTTTAAACAAGCATTCAATAGTTTTTTATTATGTTCTCTAGGTTTTGATGATATTCCTTTAGTTATTTCCAATATTCATAATAGCCTTTATGGTAGACACTTCTTGAGAAAAGAAATGTCTCAAAATATCTTACAACAAGGGTATTATCGGCCTTCCATGGAACAATATTATTTGGAATAGGCCACACATTGTGAAAAGTGTCAAAAGCACAACAATATTCACTACACACATTCCTATGAACTCCAACCCATTACCTCATTAAGGCCATTTTACCTATAGGGTTTCTAACTCATTGGAAAAATTAATCTAGAATCAGTTGATGGCCATAAATTTATCATTACCACTACTAAATACGTTAATAAATGGGTCGAAGTGGCACCTTAGAAATCCGCCATTGGTGATGAAATCTACCAGTTCATCACTACTCACATCATTACACACTTTGGTGTACCATCTGCTATTATTAGTGATAATGGTCCTCTCTTTAAAAATAAGGATGTTAAATGTTTTTTTTCCAAATTCAAAATTAAGTAATATTTTTCTACTCCTTATTATCCATAAGGAAATGGCCAACTAGAAGCTACTAATAAAACCATTGTTAAGATCTTACGCAAAGTTGTCGATTATTCTGGGAGTGATTGGCATAATCAAATTCTATATGATCTTTTTTCCTATCATGCTAATACTCATACTCCAACTAATTCTACACCATTTTCACTTGTCTACGGAACTAAGGTCATCATGCTTTTAGATCTTGAAATTACCTCTTTATGTGTATCCCTTAAAAGCATTCTAAGTTATAACAAATATCATGACCACCGACTGCATGAACTTGAAATTATTGACTCTTGTCATGGAGCATATTCATGATTATCAAGCATGCATTGCACATGACTATAATAATAAAGTATGCTCACGTGAATTCAATATTGGATTTTTTTTTAAAATTAGAAAAATACTAATGTCGACATTGCATTCAAAGGTAAGTTCAAACGAAATTGGTTAATACCTTTTATAATAACTGATAATTTAGGGCATGTTGTGTACCACCTCGCCACTCTCCTTATAAAACCACTCAATAATCCGCTCAATTTCATGCATCTTAATTTTTATTATGTTTATCCATTTCTTTATCTCAATTCCCTATGACAAACTCTAGTTCTATAGTTCATACTCAAATTCTTAGGGTCTAATTATAAAATTAACCTCACATTACACACTTCAAATCTTTTCTAGCATCTAGTCACACATGAAAAACTCATTTCCCAATGACACACACTTGTTCTATGGTTCATTCTTGACTACTAAGGGGGAATTTAAAAATGAACCTCATTTCATGCACATCTAGTGGGGGGAAACATAGATCCTTCCATATTCACACATTACATATCACACCATCACACTCATGCAACATTTGCATATCTTGGTTACATTTATTCTTGCTACATATTCTACTTACATCTTGTACTTTTTTTACTATGTTAGATAAATAATCAGTATGTCGTTATCTTTATCATATACATATGTGCATTCACTTGGTCTTTGTAAGTTAATGCATATCACTTATAAATCCTTAAACGATGTATGATTCTCGACCCTAAATCCCTTTCCAATCACATCGAGGTTCCTAGGAGCATATACCTTGACTACTCTCTTTCTCCACATTTTACAAGTTCTATGGTCATATTCTTTACTAATTATCATTACTTTATGCTGCTACATACATGCTTTGACATGTTATCTATCTTTCTAACATGCTAACGGGTGTTTCATGTGTAGAATTTTCCTTGCATGATCTATAAAACCATGGATATCTGTCACTTTTGTTTACTACTTTCTTACTATTATTTGTTATTTTTTGTAGGATATTCCCTATGTCTTACTTTTTCATTGTATTCTTTTGGTAGCTTTGGCCATGATTGTCTTGTGACACTATGAGTGATGTCCCATGTTTGAAACCCACTTTTGTGTTCTATCTTGTCTACACACTTGCTTTTTACATTTTTGTTTCTTGTAAGCTAGCTACTTTTTATTACTAACACTTGCTACTAGCCTACTTAGCTTACATGTGCCTTGGTTTTTACCATACACATCCCCTACCCCTGCAGATATCTGCTTCAGATCAGAATCAAGTCCTCTCATTTGGGTTGCATTCTCTTATAGTTTTTACAAGTACCCTAAATGAGGGGGTGCATACATTAGGTGAAAAAATCACCCCTACAACACCTCAGAGTTACAGTTTAGATCAACACATTAAAAAAGAACACAACTATGCAATCATGGAAAAATCTAGAATCTGAATTGGACTTCACAAAGTACAGACACTAGTACCAAAACCCTGACACTAGTTCCTTAGCACATCTTTCCTCCTCTAGGTGCTAATGTCTTAATTGAAAAAATTAGGTAATTCCTTAGTATAACACAGTCTCCAACATTCTTCAATACAGTTCTCCAGTAGCAGGAACTTTCCTCTAATAACATAATGTATTCTACCTCCTACCATCGGTTAAAATATGGAATAATATGGAACAACACATGATACACCATCTGTACTGGATCATTCAGGAATCAGTTATGGAAGGATAGTAAAACTAGACCTCTACCCAACACTCTTCTCTTATGGCATGAGATCTCCCAAAAAAATTGCGCTTGGCATGAGATCACCCAAAAACTCACTCTTCGCATGATATCACCAAAAAAAATCATTCTTTCCATGAGATAACCCAAAAACCTTTCCCTTTACAACATTTCAGGACATCTTTCTATCATGTACACTCTTATACATCAGGTGCACACTTTTCTTTTACATACGTTCACACTTTTACATGCTTATACATGTTTTACTCATATTTTTCATATATAGGACTTTGACTACTCTTTCGATCTTCTTTTATAGGTTTTTCATTAATACGCAACAAGAAGCATCCTACATCAGTAAATATAATTCTAACATAAAGTAAAAAATATGCACACGCTTCACCCCTTAGGTCCACTTCCTTTTCCTAGTGTCCACGCTTCACATTATGATCTCTTTAGGCTTCACGTGTCCACTTGGCACGTTGTTCGTTGCACTCTCTATAAGATCATAAGGTACATAAATTTTGAATACTTTATGCTATCGAGTATTCACTCAATAGCATAAAGAGGGGGAAAATGTAGTCGCAAAATATATGTACCTAGGTACATTACTAGATCCTAAAAGCATGTTAGCATTTACATGATTCCTAATCAGGAAAAATAGTAATTGACAATTCCCTTTGGCTTGTTTCTTTTTCTTCTACACTTTTATTGGCTTTATTCATCTTACACTCTTACCAACATTTAAATGTTTTATCTTTATATGGCTTCATACAATAACACCTAGACAAGACACTAGTGTTAGGCGCTCCTATCCTCTTAGAAGCTCTTGTCCCTATTTATTATTTTCCTATCCTTTTGGACCCGTTTCACTTCTTAATTAATTTTTACCACTTTGGGTTGGCCATTCAGTTTTCACTTACGAAATTAAAACAAGAGAATAATATAAATACATAGTTATGTTTTCAAAATAGGGGACCAAGCACTAAGCAGTACATATTACAACCTAAGTTTACATTCAATAGTCACAAGAGCATCAAAGGCATCCATCTAGCATCCATTCAAGGGAAAGGGTTACATAATTCTGCATAGACAACATAGGAAGGGGGAGTCTAATCTATTCCATCCACACATATTATACATATTCTACATTCTATATCTAGCCCACTATCATTTGTGCAACTTACACAAGGGCATCCTAGGGCATCATTTTTACACACACAAATAAGAACTACATGGAGTTTGAGATGTAGTGCATCGCTCAATCATAAGTTCACTCTTTGGGTGACTGTTTAGATCATTATGACTCCCCATTCTACATTTCCCTTTTTAGTTTTGATGTATTTTTTACGTATGTACTGTAGACACCTAAATTCGGTATCCCTAACCTTGTTTGCCCGTGTGCGCATATTTTATTAGGATCCTACCTAGGTCCCCTTTTAATTAAATACATTCCCTTAATTTAATTAAAATACTCATCCCACATTTAATTAACTCCTATTAATTAATTAATATCCACATCATATCATTCCCCAATCTACTTTCTATTTAGGATGTTTTAATCCTAAATATATATCTTATACTTTTTTGTAGCTTTCTTCCTATCTATTTTTATGCCCTAAATACCCATGATTTATCCCCAAGTAATCTAATCCCACACAATGCT
This sequence comes from Taxus chinensis, assembly GCA_019776745.2. Taxonomy (NCBI): domain Eukaryota; kingdom Viridiplantae; phylum Streptophyta; class Pinopsida; order Cupressales; family Taxaceae; genus Taxus; species Taxus chinensis. Next base: position 309,787,760 of record CM034156.1, on the reverse strand, counting down.
TTAAATCACCTTTCTAACTCTTAAAAATGAAAAATCAAACCAAAAACATAAAATCTTTCCCATTGGGGAAACTTTCCCTGTGGTCGTCGGTGACCCAGCCCAGTCACCATCAAACCTATAAAACTAAGTTAAATCTTTTGGAAAAGGGAATAGAAATCAGATACATATAAACTTTGGAGCTTTCTCATGACTTGTGAATTGACTCTTGTGCCTGAGAATACCTGCAAAATTTGTAGACCTCCTGAATCTTCTTGCAACCTGCTTGCATCGCTCACAATCATCCTTTGTGAGATTTATCATTATCTTGGTGTTTCTTTATTCAGATTTTATCAAATTATCCTTGTATTGTTTATGTCTAATATTTTCTAGGTTTAGGTCATCTTCTTCAACACCCAGAGCTCCCTTAGCAACATTATTTTTTAGCTTCCTTGTTTGTAGGTCTCTGATTTCATCCTTTTGACTTCGGCCTTACCCAAATCTTCTACAATCATCGTCAACTCAACTTGGTCACCATCAACTACGGTCATGTTTCCCAGTAAATCCTTCCTTACTTATATTTTCTACCATTCCCTAGTGTTTTCTACCTCTAAGAATATTTGGCAGCTCTTCTTCCAACATCTAAAGATCTTTGTTACCTTCCAATTTGCACTCAAGCTCTTACAGGCCTGCATACTTATTCTACGCTCCAGATATTCTCTCCCAGGTCATTGTTGACTTGCCTCTTACACAAGTCTAGGCTCGTTGTTGACCCAGACCAAGTAACATTTAATTTATAGTTTGTTTCAATCAAATCAGCTCTTAGATCAAATCTTCAATTATATCTTAGATTCAATAGTACCTCTATTTCTACATGCAATTTATTTATCAATCCTTAACTTTGATATTTATTTAAAACGGGGATTGAAATCCGCCAAAGAAGTTAATGCTTATTGGATCTACTTTATCGGGAAACCCCCGCATATCCCATCTAATAAATCTCTATTTTTAGTCTGTCTTATTTGCAGGTCATCTGCTACAACAAGGATCCATCCTCACTTTGTGCTCGTTCATCCATCACATCCCATTAGAGGTACCATAAACCCTCCATGTTATGATTTGATAGCTTATTTTATTAGCTAGTTCATTCATTTGATTAGGAATGAATAAAATTAGATCAAACATTTCTTGGCATGCCTGAGTGGGAAAAACCTTTAGGTGAACCCTTGCATTTATCTATCTATGTTGCTCTCCTCTATCTTCTACTAACACTACAATGTGAGGCTTCTGCTTCTTTCTTGCTCGTGTTGGTTCGGAATTCACTAGATTACTCTTTGCTTAAAGTTCAGATAAAAAGGAAAAGCTTTATCTAGATTTTTTGTCATTTTTTCTTATTTTCTCCTTTTCTGCATTGTACTTTTCCTCTTTCTTGTGTGTGTCCTCTTCAGAATAGATCACACTTTGGATTTGGTTTTTTAAAAGGAAACTTTCTTTTCTTCATCTTTCTTGCTCACATAGTTTAAGTACGATGTTAACCTTGCTACATTTCACAATCCTATCACACACAACCTAAAAACTCAAACATTCTAAATCAACACATCTAAACATCATCCTTACCTAGGTTGATTGATTGGGACTTCATCACCCAACAGGAAGTTGCCTGAGACTTCCCTAGCCATAACTACCTGAAACAAGACATTAGACTTGTTGTTCCTTAGGTACCTTTGTTATCCACTTTTCCTTTTCTTTTTCTCACATCTTCTTAATTAATCATGATGATAAGAAATTTGTTTGCTTGATTTATTTGTTAACAAATTACATAAATAAATGTTTATTTATTTCATGCCTATTGTCATCTCTTTCTCAAGTCAAAACAACACAACAATCCAATACATCTAATGACATCCCTTCCTCTAATGATATCTTCCAACAAGATTCTAAACTTGAGACCACACCTTCGGTTACCCAATCCCCTATCTCCATAGTCTCACTTCATAAGGACCAAGTCATACAAAATCATCCTTATCTTAGAAACTAATCCTCGTATCTCTCACCAATAAAACCTTTCTAGACCAAACTACACCCCCATGTCTAGATCCTTTAGAAACTCTTGGACATCCTTCTTTTCCCATATATGGCTTCTTATTTTTTAAATCTTCCAGCAACCTTTCAATCCTATCAATCTACTCAATTGGTGGATCCCACTCCACCCACCATGTCACTTTGTGTTAACTCTATCTCTAGTCCATTCACCACTAGTATACCATATCCAACTATTTCAACCTCTTGAACACTTATATCCCCACTTATCATTTACCACAAAAATCATGTCCAATCCTCAAAAATCACATCATGTCCCTATTTCTCAATATCAATCATTGCAAAAACCTATCCAATCTCAACCCATGACATATATTAATCTTTATCAAACTGATTCGATCAAACACTCATACATGTACAAAATTATCAACTACCTTATCAAGATACTTTCCATGCCACACGACTACAATCCCACCCCAACCAATCATTGAAACAAACGATCCCATGTAGGCCCTAATGAATAGGTTGGCTAGTCTAGAGGTTACTACCTTGGGACCCAAGGTTACATTATCTTACGAAAAAATTTGTAATGAACCCATTCATCCATCAGTTCCAATTAAATCTTCCACCCTCATTAGGAGCTTCCCAATTTTACCAATTTCAATATCAAGGAAGATCCCCAATAACATCTACGCATGTTTAAACACGCATGCTATCTTATTTCACATGATCAAGAACTATATGCTTCACACCTTCCCTATGTCCTTATCGACTCCCAACACTAGGATTTGTACAATGGAATTCCTCAACATTCCTTATTCTCCTTGACCCAGCTTGCACAATTATTCCTAGAGATTTTTTTGATTAACATTGCACACAAAATCACTATCAATGACTTAAATGCCATGAGATAGTTTGATGACGAGTCTATCATAGATTTTATCACTCGATGGTGTGGCATTATAAGCTAACTGTCATTAAATCTTCCACAAACTTAACTTATCGAACTCTTCTAACATTCTTGTGCGAAGCATAATTCTTCTACATTGTAAATCCAATCTTTCTAAACATTCAAAAAAGCCTTTAATATGGCTTGCAAAATTGAAACTTTTTCCCTTGAGTAAGGCCAACTCAAACTTAAATCAAACAAGCCCAAGATTGAGTTCATCAAACCCACTACACATAGTGACAAGTATAAAACTACCACCAATACCATCATAGTTCAATCTCCATCCACATCTCCCTCTCACAAAAAGTCTTTACAAAGAGCTTTTAGACCACCTCCTAACTATTCTGCCTTAGGGGAATCCCATAGTTCAGTATTTGAAAAGTTGATGAGAATACACTCCATATGACTTCCTCCCATACGAACTATGGATGACTCAGGACCCAAGCCCACTTGGTATCATGAATCCCACTATTGTAAATATCATCAAGTCAAAGTTCACGACATTGAGAAGTGTCACTCCTTCAAACATTGCATCCAAAAAATTATAAATCAAGGGGATATCCAAACAGATAGCTCCCTCACTTAACCTATCCAAGCCCTCGACAAAATTAAGTAACCTTTTCTTAATCAACAACCAACAAATCAAGCCACTCCTACATCTCAACTACCAAATGCTCACACCATCAACACCATTAATCAAGATCTCATCTCATCAATGCCTCCACTTTCTCCTACCTTAGATATTATTCCCACCCCTTATTCAAAACATATTATATCCACAACTATCACACCGACATCAAATTTTACTATTTTTCATATACCTATACCTACTCCTACCCTTGCCACATCCACATCAACTTTGACTATACCCCCTACTTCATCCACTTCAATCATGCCCCAATATATCACATCAGACGCATCCTCACCACCTATGTCTATAACCATATCAACCATACCTACTATCACTCCATCTCAATCTCTGACATCCATATCAAACACACCTATTATTACATCTACATCACTCACTTTCACATCAATCCCAACTACACTCATTTCTACCCCATATACCCATACAACCCCACTTACAACTATCCCAACACCTATCTTGGCGTATGTACCTACATCTTTACATATGGATACATCATCCATTCCATCCCAATCATTTATGCCCTCTCCTCCTCTAACATCCATTCCTATATCTACATCTATATCAGTTACCGCACCAATCACATCCTCTCAGTTTTTGAATATATCAACGATACCCCTTGCAACATTTATGAAGAAAAAACCTCCATCTAAGACAAACACAAGGGGGATTCATTCTCCCTATTCAAAATCAATTGTTTCTACATCAATCAGTCTAAAAATTATACCACAATCTACAAATCCACCTGTTGAAATTATATTCATCCATGCCAAGGGTAAATCTTCTCAATCAAAATCTAAGACATTTAGAAAGTATCCCAAAAATTCTATCATCCACCCTCATAAGAAACTATACCTTACCTATCCTTAGCAATACAACATTACAAAATCCATCTCAGGCACACACTCATCTATTTTAGGTCCAGCCCCTTCATCTAAGACATCTCGTAATAATAAATCTTAATCCAAACAATCTAACTCTCCTCCTAATGTTGATTTATCTTTCAAGACACCTAATTTACCCATTTAATCTACATCTACACCTAACTCTAAACATCCTACTAAAACCTTGTTGAGCATATAATATTGTTCTAAGGAGAAGACACACAAAGGATTCATGTGTGGGAACAAGGCACCTTTGAAGGCACAGAAGGATAGGGAAGGAAACATGCGTCAGTACAAGCATATTTAAGACTTAGCCATTTTCATGGATAGGAGCTATTTTTGGAAGATAATGTGTGGAGCACACATTGGCATGAAGACTTGCATGAAAAACAAATTCTATTTTGAGAATGAGTGTCTGATAAATGCCATGTATGAGTTAAAGATAATAATAGGATTACTTCTTCTAGTTAACTATAGGATGTTTATTATTAGTGCACTTGCATGTGTGCATGTTATTGTAAAGGTGTTTGGCTATTATTAGCATGTGACCTATTTTGGGAAGTGCGTAGGTGGTGAAGGGAAAATTCCTCGCCCCTATAAATATGTAGTGAACTGTGTAGCTAGATGGAGATGTTGAATAGTGAATTATTGTAGAGTTATGCTGCTAGATTTGATATGTGCATAACTTATGGTGATGCTTTGTAATGTAAGAAGCTTCTATGTATTAGAGTGTTTAATATAATAGAGTATATTGTATGGATGATGGTTTTAAACATGACTGCAACTAGTTCTTGCATGGTTAATCTTATTATAGTTATCATTTAATCCATGATTCTCTAAGATCTAAATATATATACTTTGTGGAATGTTTATGCTTGTTTACGGTTATGAATATGATGTATCTTCATTACGCTAACATCCTATACAAGTAAATCTAATGAGAATCTTGGTACCTTTGTGTGCTTCAGATGAGTGCTTAGCTCAAGCTGGGTGATGTGCCAGTGCACATGGGTTTTATATAGTAGATTCTAGGATGCATCATTGGTTACGTTGTCAGGACCTCTTTCTCATTTGTTTTCAAGATGTTTCATGATGAAGGCATACCGAATGACCTTAGTAAGTGTTTAGGAGGGGATAAAGGATCTGGAAGAAGAGTAAGCTTGGAGTTTTAGCACTAGATCAGAATTTGATGCACGTGCATGGGTGGAGAAGAATTTTGTATGACTATATGTATGAGAGATTCTTTGCTATTTTTTGATAGATTTGTATGAGTGGCTAGTTGCTTATGCGTATAAAATAAATTGGAGGTATCGCATGCTTTTCTAGACATAGGAATAATTTCAAGGCTCTTTATGATGTTGATTTGATTTGGATGTGTGTTGTGGATGCTTAGTTTAGTGGTGTTTTGAATAGTTATATTTTGGAGTACTCAATTTCAACTTATTATTTCCCAGAGGTAGATGAGTTCCAATTTTTAAGTTATCCAAGGGGAACTTATTTGTAAGGCATTCCATTAACGATCAAAATCTTTATGGTAACCCTAAAATTGGAATAAAAACCAATGGCTAGCTAAACCCCACCACGCGTGGGGGTAGGAATAGGTTGGGTGAAAGATGGCATACCTGGTGGTAGAAAGGTAGAGGGAAGAAAGGTGGCTTAAGTGTAATGAGGCATGTGAGAAGGAGGTAGAGAAATAGTGTGATATTGCAGAGCGGATGACATTGAGGAGAGAGATGGCTCGTGAAGGATTTGAAGCTCACACAGGAGGCATAGAGCTAGGGCATTTGGAACTCCCCCATTTGGGCAAGCATAATATGGAACCCTCCTTGGCCTCACATGGTAGTGCACTAGTAGAGATGACATGGGTCATAGGTGCACATCTGAATCTACCTGGAAACCTAGCCCTTGTGCTTGGATTTCTAGTAGCTAGTACAACTAGTAGTCAACAAGCTAGTTTTGGTAATAGAAGAGTAGGATTAAGTCAGATAGCAAGTACATCTATGGTAGGGAAAATGTATTTTTTTCTATTTAGCGGTACCTTTTCAAGTGCATTGTTAGCACATAACTCAAGCACACAAAATTTTGGACTCACTTCTAGGAGTAGTAGCACTTTGCAAATTGTAGGAGTTCATTTTAGTACCACTACTAGAACACATGGCAGTACATCCACTGGTCCTCTTTCAGCACATGTGGAGGATCAGGGGGTATAGGTGGCTCTAGTTCTGGTGGATTTGGTGGTTTTTGAGGTAGAGATAAAACATGAGGTTCTGGATCAGATGGGCAGGGTCTGCACCAACCCCAGAATATTTACATAGAGATGTCTCTGCTTCTTCCAGAGTATAGGGGAATAGAATATGTTGTTGAAAACATGCACATGTGTGAGATAATGTGGCATGAAAAAGGAGTTATAAATTCTGACCACAAGAAAATTCAGTTTGTAAACTACATTGCAGGGATGCACACACAGTTGGTATAGAAGTTTAACCCTAATCAAACATGCATAGATTATGTAGCATTAAAGGATGTTTTCCTTAAGGAGTTTCATATCCCTAAGTTTGAGTAGAAGAGTATAAGCACACTCAAGGATATTAAGTAGGGAACTACTAAGAGCATTTGGGAATATGATGCCCATTTCAAGACATTATTGTCTAAACTTTCTTATGATATTCATGCAAGCCAGCATGCATAGTGGTTCGTTGGGGGCTTGATCACACCTTTTAGGAGGGTGCTATTATATAAGACTTATACAGACCCACGCGAAGCACTTGAAGAATCTTTTCATGCTAAGGTAGTTGGTAGTATAGATAGTGAAGTGACCCCATTCCTAGATGCACAGATTATAGCTATGGAAAAATAGCTAGAGAAACTATCCAAAAATTCAGCACATGAGACGCGCACTAGGATTTGGTGTATAGATTATGAAGTTGAAGGGCACACCAGAGAAATTCAATTATGTAAGTCGCTGCCCATTATTACAATGCGCGATAAGGAAGAATGTATCTTGTTATTATAAAATGTTCTATTCCATGGCTCAAGATAAAGAATACTACAGGTTGATTAGTCATATACATGATTTCATAGATATTGGTGTACAAGAGACTGGAGTATCGAATAACTATAAAGGTAAAAGTGAGCACCATGATCATGATCACACTCAAGTGCGCTAGGATTGGAATGAAGGGTTCTTTGAAGGAGGTTGTGGGAGAGGTTGAGGATACCATAGTGGATTCGGGGGTTGAGGTTATGGTGGTGGATGAGGTGATTTCCCTCATGGAATATATTTTACATGTGGATCTCCTTACCACTATAGGCATGAATTTCCTCAGAATATTAATTGTTCTTTTTATGGGAATAATCACTGCTATGAGGAATACCTGGACTTATATGAGCATCTTAGAAAGCAACATAAACAGGATAAAAAGGGTGCAAAGATGGTCATAATACATTGTGTTGTGGAAAATCAATGGATGCCAAAGCTGGCACCGGAACCTGAGGTATTACCTCTGAAGATTACTACATGTGTTGAAGTTATTCACACTAGAGAGGAATTACAGTAGAAGCCTACCTTCACAAAGGAGAAAGTTTTATATGTAAGGTACCCAGATCCCACACATCTGAAGGAGGTTTATCAGGAAACCATAGAGGTACTCATAAATATTCAAGGTGAAATACAATGTTTGAAGGAACAATCACAAAAATTAGAAAAAAAGAAGGCAGTAAAGACAATTTAATTAGATATTGATGACTTGAAAGAGCTATGTAAAATGTTGCACTAGGAGAATATCATTCCATTACTATGGAATTGGCTAAAGGGAAACACTCAATGAGTAGATACAGAGAATGGATGACATATTCTACATGCTAATATTCCCCCTCATATCTTGGATTATGACAAAGAGATCACTTTGAATGTTGTTGTGGATGGGTGGCTCTTGAGTAATATATTGATTGATACATATGCAAAATTTAATGTGCTTACTTGAGATGCATGGGTATAGATGGGAAGACCTCCATTACAACCATCCTCTAATGTACTTTTCATTTCCAATCAAACTAAGGCCATTACCATAGGAGTTTTAAAGGATGCATCCATTACTATACAAGGTCCAACTTCACTAGGGACTTTAAGGTCTTAGCACTTGTAGAATCAGATAGCTTCCTAGCTCTACTTGGGTGCCCTTTGTGTTATGAAAATAATGTTGATCTATGGTTCAAAAAGGGGTCTATAAGTTTTGATAACACGGAAGAAAGAGTGATTATCCCTTTGATAGATGGGAAATTTGTGCCTTATGTTGAACCTTTGAGCGATCTCAAAGATATTGAAAGAGTCAAGAGGTTATAAATTAGATATAATTTGATAGGTATATTTATTATAAAATAAGAATGATCACAATATTATTTCATCTAAAAAGATCATTGGTAAATAAGACTAGAAATATTTTTTATTGGATGGTAAATATAACTTGAAGATGGGTGATATTTTATCTGAATAAATATCTATCTCATATTTATATATAATATGGCCATAATATTTCATTTAGATACAAAAATATTAAATTTCAAGGATTAGGTGGTCTTCAAATTATGATTCCAACTTATATGCATCCAACTATGAATTTTATACCAATGAGGAAATTTATGTGGGACCTAAATATAAACAACCAAGAGAAGAATTCAATCCAAAGGTAGATGTGGGACATGGATAATTTGTTTTAATACGACCAAGATCAAATAAATTCCCAATATGGATGGGTGGAGTAGAAGGGAATTTATACCCTTGTAAGGACTCTAGGAGTCAGACCTGTAAGGTAAAGGTTCGATGGTGGAAATCAATGAAAAAAGGGAAATCAGATAGGTTTTTGTATGAGGATTACTTACATCTAAGAAATGAATGTTTTCCCACCTTCCTCTTCAAGTTTCAAATTTATGAAATCATATTTCAAACATATTAAAAGAGTAAAGAGGTTAGGAATTATGTAAAATAATAGGTACCATTATTGTGAAATAATAATGATCATAATATTATTTTTTTGAAATAGATCGTTGGTAAAGAAGACTACAAATATTTTTTGTTGAATGGTAAAGATAACTCGAGGATGGTTAATACTTTATTTGACTATATAGATATCCCATATTCAGATATAACATGACCATGATGTTTTCATTTAGATAAAAAAATATTCACTTCAAAGGATTATGAGGTCTTCTTTCCTTTTAAAAAATACGTTTAGGTAAAAAATAATAACCTTTTTTTAATAATCTTCTTAGTATCTATATCTTTATCTCTTTAAAAAAATTATCCACATCATATAATATAAATAACATCTTTAGCTAAACATAATTTCCTCTTTTGGTGGTCAATGTAGTATTAAAATTATCATCTTCCTTACCCAAAATATTGTTGAATCTTGAAGATTGTTGGTGAGGCTCATAGTCTCCATTACACCTCTCGAGAATGATTGCTAGTTATGATGCATACTTAGACTTACCTTTTACATCATGATACATTGGATTTGAGCATGTTTTCTTGGCATGAAATCCTTTTTTGAGTAAGTTTAAGAAATCACGAATCAACATTTTATTAATTTAAAAATAATACCCAAATTGTAATCCTTTCTTTGAGTATATTTAAATTATTTTTACATAAACAAAAAAATTGTTATCTAATGATGGATTTGCTTGTGTTTCCACAATCCCATGGTGAGTGGATGGAAATTTTTACTAATTTTATTTATCCATCACATTTCAAATAGTGCATAATAAAAAAAAGGCCAATTTACACTCTTCTAAATACACCTTCATTCACATAATTGAATTTCATCACCTCCATTGGATATATCTTCATCGGGAAGAATTACCATTTAATAATTATCATAATCTTAATTGTAATTTTAAATATTGTTACACAAATAAATGAACCACTATCTAAAGGATGGATTCACTCTTGTTTCCATCAAAATGTTCTTTTTATATATAATGGTTAATGATTTTAGGCGATCCTTCAAACCCCACCATTAAAAATTTACAAGGAAAAATACATATGATAATCTATAGGAAGTGAATTTTCATAATGTTTGTCCTTAAAGATATACATCTAACGAGTGAATACCCATTAAACATTAAATAGGTTCAAAAGGGTAGTTACTAGAGTTGTATTTTGATCATTTAATGAAGGAACTCCTACTAATGGTGCTACTACATCTAAAAGGGAAATAGGGCCTTGACCATTTTAATTTTAATTTATATTAATATATAAAAATAAATGTTAGAAATTGTCAAAATAAAATCTATTTTATTTTTATTTATTGTTATAATAACTTTTGAGGTAGGGATTTTGGTACTTGTTAATAACTTTCTGATATTGTAGTCCTCTTACATGACTGCCACTAATTGTCATTGTAAGAGACTTATTGACATAATTGATAACTAGCACAATTTTTTAAAGATTTGTATCGCAAAAGTGTTCATATCTCTCAATATTAAGTTTCTATCCAGGATTTTATGTAAGACACATTGATTATCAAATCTATTACATTTTGATATCTTATGAAGAGCTTAAATTTGGAATTGGGTTTTGAAAATTTGATGCCTCCTTTACGAAACCTATGTATTATGTGAATAGTTATGGTTTCTGATGGGAATGTTGGCAAGGATTGCAATAACTATTTAACCTCACAAGCTTGATTGCTAGTTGTAATATATTTCACAAGGTTCTTTGAAATTTATTGAAAAAGTTTGAATTTTGCCAAACTTTACTCTCGTCAAACATGAACTCAAACATTATCCATTATTTTTTCATAGGAAGTTTTTGATACGATTTTACAATATTTTACAAATGTGTATATATACATATAATGAATGAATGTGGTGGAAAAAAAGTTCTTTCCACTCTATCCCTATGAAATATTTATGGATTTTGTTTCAAAGACTAAAAATTATAGAAAAATTTGTTCGAGCTTCAAAATATTTTTTTTCCTCAACCTTTATCCCTTGATGAACTTGATCCTTTTTATAATGAAACATGTATGTTTGGCATGAAATGTGTATGTTTGGCATGGAATCAGCTGAGTTGAACATGTATGCTTGGTTTGAAATCCATAGAGTTAAACGTGTAAGTTTTGGACACCATACGTCAAAATTTTGTTAACTTTTGATTTTGATTTTCTTCCCATCACCAATAATATTGTAATATTTTGGGGTTGACGGTGTATAACTCTATGTCTATGATAACCAATTTGAACGAAAATGAATTCAAAGAAAATATTATTGAAAGATCTATCTAATAAAACTAATTTTAAATTAAAAAATCACAATTTAAGATTAGTAATGACCATAAACAGATGTAAAAAACACTTTCATTATTAAAAAACACATAAACAGATTTAGTGCTGAAATTAGGTAAAAATGACATATTTTTAACCTACTGGATCTCCTCTCATTTCTTACTAAAGTTTTAGGGTTTTTCTGGGAAAAAGGTAGGCCTATTACTTGAAGAAGATATCAAACAATGAAAAATACTTTTGCAAGTCTATTTTAGGTCCATGACCATCCTTTATTGGGAAGGTATCCAAACATTTAAGAATGGAACATGGATGTACAAAAATTATAAAGGGATAAAAACGTGAGATGTCGAATCATGGGTTAAAGTTGATGAATCTTTGCATGTTTTACATGATTTTGATTGTAAAATACATATAATTTTTGTAATAACCGTCAAGGATGACTTGTATATTTAAAATATAACAATCATTTATATTCAAAATATATAAATATATATTAAAAAATTTAAATAAACAAATATTGATCTCTTCTATATTTTATTGATAGTACATAAATCTGAGTTCTTTTATGTATCTTTAAAGGGTAATATCGTAAAATTAACATCACCTAAATTTTTTTTGACAAACATAGTTGGCCATTAAATTTAACCCATGTGCTATATACACATATTTTTCTCCAATAGACCATGATGGAAAAGATAAGTCTAATTATTTAGTGTAACTAGGAAATGGATGTCTATATGTTTTTTTATGATTTTAACTATAAAATACTTCTAAATTTTTGAAATATATATCTTGCATAGGTATACATAGAAAATTGTTTGATGAATATAGGTGACTGTAAAATTTAAATCTAGTAAAATATCTAAAAGAGCATTTCAAGAACAATATAACCTACCTTACTCCTTTTTGAGACTTCATTATTTGCCCTCTTTAATATTTCATAATCTACAAATTTCATAACCTACAATAATTTTTCCGTGGTTACATGATGTAACATGTAATTTTGTAAAATAGTATGTAACTTTACAACTCTAAATTTAAAATGTAATATTTCTCTCGATTTTATTTTTATTATGAAATTTATCTATATTATAAAGAAACATTTCCAAACATCCAAATTTTTAAATACAATGCGTGAGAAACAAAAAAAGTAGCATTTAGAATGTATGAGTTTTTAATTTCAGAATTATATACATTTTACCTTTTAATTTTGAAAGAGTGATATTTTAACTTCATCATTCACATTATATGATTATAATCAATTATACATTCTAAAACACTTTCTTTACAATTCATGTAGTAAGACTAAATAAATAAAGATTATGAATGTATACATTAATTTTTTTTAACAGATCAATTTATTTTAATAAAACCAAATTTTCTATTCTCATCAACTATGAACATAATTAAAACACCATTTTTTCACTTTAAAGGAGAATGAGAGGTTTCTAATTATTCTTATGGCTTGTTATTTATTTTCAAGGAGAATGATAATTTTTTCATTGTGACAAAGAATGGAATGAATAATAATCTCAATCTTGAATATATTTTTACTTTGAAAGAGAAAGGGAGGCCTCCCATTCTCTCTCAACTTTAATTTTTCACATTTAGGGAGAAAATTATGCCTCCCATTCTCTCAGTTGATTGTTATCAACTTTGAGAGGGAGTGAGAAACCTCCCATTCTTATTTAAAGTGAAAAAATAAAAAGGATGAATGAGAGGCCTCCCATCCTCCTATAAAGTGAAAAACATAAAGAGAGAGAATAGGAGGCATCCCATTCTTTCTCAAATTTTATTTTTCATATTGAGGGAGAATGGGAGGCCTCCCATTCTCCCTATCAATTGTTATCAAATTTGAGAGAGAATGAGAAACATCCATTCTCCTTTAAAGTGAAATAATCAAACTGATTAATGGGAGGCCTCACATTATCTCATAAAGTGAAAATAAATAATTAAGAGAGATAGTGTAGGATCATCGGCTCTAGCATGTACATGAGCATAACAACATCCAAATTTTTGTCCTGCAGGTGCATTCATAAGTCGTAGAGGTTATTATAAGTTGTTTAGCTGTGTTAGTTGGTGTTTAGCCTTTTCAAAATTCAAAAGAGGCATTTTCCCTTGTAAATGAAACTTTGAAATTGAGGACCCATTTTGGCTTCATCTTGATGTTATAATACATTTTTGGAGCTTGTAAAATCTATAAAAGCATGAAATTAGGAAATGTGTGGTGTATTAGGCCCTCTCTAGGGATATAAGTAATGATAAGAGCTAGTTCATGTGAAAATTAAGAAATTTTATGTAAAGGACCCTCTTAAGGGTGAAATCACATCATGAATCATGATTGTAACTAACCAAAGGAACCAAGAACCTTGAGTAAGGGGTGATTAGGAGAATATAAAAAACATGATGTAACTGAATTTCCTCATTCCCATTCGAATGAGAATCAAGAAGGAATTTGTGTGAAGTTTCTTATGGATATATTTTTATTATATTAGTTTCCATGTATTATTTGTTGTTATTATGTAATATAAATTTTGTATGAGCATTGTGAGATTAACTAGGTATGTTCAAAGAGTTAATTTTGTGTATTTTAGAGGATGGAGTGATTATTTTTCTTGGGAGAGATTGAGTTTAATGTTTTATAACTTGGTCAACTTGTGACAGGGTGGTTGGAAGCTTGTTATAAGTGAGTTTGTGGTGAATGAATGTTCAAAATCTCTTTATACAATAGTCAAGGATATTTTTACTGATAAGATTATTTATGCTAGGAATTTATAGGGAGTTGCACAAGGATTCATTGTTGTGATTCAATACATGGTTGAAAAAGGATTTTATTCTCTTGGATAAACAATATTTGAAGCCAAAAGGAAACTGTAGCAATCTATGGACACTCTATAAAAAAAAGTGATCAATATCATGGTTTAAATTTGGAAAGTATGAAGTATAAGGGAGTCACTGGTGTGTGCATGTAGAGAATATTTAAGAACTCATTATTGGAGAGTTAATATGTGCTTTACAAAAACTATGATCATCAATATTGAGGAGTGATCAACATTTGTAACAGTTCCCTATTGAAAATGGGGAAAATTAAAGTGAAGGGGAGGATATGAAATGTATAAAAAAATTACACGCCAATAGAATCAACTTCCGGAGAGAAGGAACCCATGATGATGAAATCACTATTATAAGACTGTAGAAAGCCATCATTGAGAGACAACAAAGTGTTATGTATGAGGTTAGAATTTGATTGCAGATCTACTATTAATATCAACATGAATATATTGACCAAATAGAACTCAGGTAAAAATTTCATACCTCAAAATAAATTTTTATTATTTTTATTGCAAATTAACCCTCTCACATTTGTAGGAAGCTCACCTAGGGTTATAAGGAGGGTTTGTGGTTTGGAGGCTCAAGACAATGAATTAAAGCCTGAAACTGGGTAGAAATGATGTTGAGAATGTTTTTTAAGAGATTAAAAAGGAATTTATATATTTTAATTGTGGGATGTGGATTTATCTTTGATAGTATGTTGTCACAGTGGGTTATTACAATCTAAGACCTAATGGTGTATGTAATTTTTTAAGGGAAGTAAGATTTATACGTGAGATCTCGTCATAAAAATCATACCACAATTAGAAAAGGGTAATGGGTGCTTAGATATAACTTAATTTTTTCTTAAGCTCATTGTCAAGGAGAGTTATGTATGAAAATGCTTAAGGATAGGGGTAGGAAAGAACTAAATCAGTCAAGGAGAGATCTTGGTGGAAAAGGAACTTAGAAGGGGAGTGAGTTTTCCAAATTTGACACACTTCATATAGTTGGTAAAGGGTATTTAAGGGTACCTCTACTTTCCATAAAGGACTTATAGCCCACTGCAATCATGATTTGAGACAAAGTATTATTCTTGAGCAGAGTAAATGATAGTGTGAGAATTTTTATTATCTGAGGACAATCAAATGGATGAGATAATATGGTTAAGGTCTCAGAAACTAATTAGAAGTTAGTTATATGAGTTCCTTAAGGTTAAGGCTCAAAGTATCTACTAGGTTAGAAGACTCTTCCTTAAGAAGAAAAAAACTAATTTGATTCATTGTTATAAGAATTTGGGGTCAAAACAGAGTAATAGGGATTCTTGGAAAGAAAAATATTATGGAGTGAGTGGAAAAGGATTGGAGGAGGATATGAGGTAGGTTACAAGGGTAGTATTGAGAGGTCATGTAAGAGAGGTACAAGTTATTATTATTATTAGATTTCTATCCCCAAAATGCAAATGTAGGGAAGGTTCAACTAAGGTAATAATATTTGTCCTAACACTTGTTCATGATTATTTTGAGTCATATTACAACATTACTTAAGGTATCTAAACAAGAACACTTAAAGAAAAGTGAGGCTAAGATGCAAGATATACTTTTATGAGTATTATAGTTAAGAATTGAATGATTTATAGTGATTTAAGGAAAAATTTGGAGATTTTCCAAGGTAAAGATAAGTAGAGTACATGAAGTTGGCATAATCTCTTTATCAAGGGAGAATGATATGCCTCTCATTATCCCTATTGATTACTATCAAGAGGGAGAGAGAATAAAAAATCTCCCAGTCTCCTTGAAATTGAAAAATAAAAAGGATGAATGGGAGGCCTCACATTCTCCCAAAAATTGAAAAAAATAATAAAGAGAGAGAATGAGAGGCCTCCCATTCTCCCTATCAATTGTTATCAACTTTGAGATAGAATTAGAAACCTAACATTGTCCTTTAAAAGTGGAAAAAATCAATAGAGTGCATGGGATGCATCTCATTCTTTGGAGAAGTAAAAAAATTAAGGATAATGGGAAGGCCTCTCATTCTCTCTAAAATTTGATTTTTAACATTGAGGGAGAATGGGAGGCCTCACATTCTCACTTTAGATGGTTATAAACTTTGAGAGAAACTGTGAAACCTCCCATTCTACGTTAACATCAAACAATAAAAAAGAATGAGTGGGAGGCCTCCCATTATCCAACAAACTAAAAATAAAATTAAGAGGGAGAATGGGAGGCCTCTCATTGTCTCTCATATTTGATTTTTCACATTGATAGAGATTTTGAATCCTCCCATTCTCCCTATAAATCATCATAAATTTTGAGAGAGAATGAGGAAGCTCTTATTCTCCTTTAAAGTGATAAAATAAAAAGGATGAATGGGAGACATCCCATTCTCCCACATAGTTCGTTTTTTTAAATATGGCGAATGTGAGACCTCCCAGTATCTCTCAGTTTTTTATTCATATTGATGAGTTATGGGATGCCTCCCATTCTCCCTATCTACTGTTATCAAATTTTTGAGATAATGAGAAAAATCCTAGTCTCATTTAAAGTGAAAATATAAAAAGGATGAATGGGAGGAATCCCATTTTCCCAAAACACGAAACAATATAATTATGAGGGAGCATGTGAGGCCTCCCATTCTCACAAAAATTGAAAAAATATAAAGAGGGAGAATGAGAGGCCTCTCATTCTCTCACAACTTTGATTTTTCATATTCAGGGAGAACGAGAGGCCTACCATTCTCTATATCGATTTTCATAAACTTTGAGAGAGAATGATAAACCTTTAATTATACTTTAAAGTGAAAAAATCAAAAGGATGAATTGGAGGCCTCCCATTCTCTTGAAAAGTGAAAAAATTAAGAGGGAGAATGGGACACCTCTTATTCACTCTCAGATTATATTTTTCACACTGATTTTTATCAAATTTAAGAGAGAAATATAAACCTCCATTCTCATTTAAAGTAAAAAAATAAAAATTATGAATGAGAGATGTCACATTCTATTACAAAGTGAAACTAAATAATAAAGAGTGAGAATGGTAGACCCAATTCTCCGTATTGGTTGTTATCAAGAGGGACAGAATGAAAAATAACCATTCTCCTTTAAAGTGAAAAAATTAAAAGGATGAATAGGAGGCCTCCCAATCTCCTATACAGTGAAAAAATAATGAAGAAGGATAATGAGAGGGCTCCAATTTTCTCTCATATTTTATTTTTCACATTGGGGGAGAATGGGAGGCCTCTCATCTCCCTAAAAGTGCAAAATTCTTACAATGGATATTGTGCGCCTCTCATCCCCCCTTAAATTGAAAAATAATTTCAAACAATCATTTACAAGAGATACATAGAGAAATCATTCTCTTGAAGAAAAATAATCAACTAGATTGAGATACCTTACATTCATCTTCATATTAAAAAAATCAAGAGTTAGAATGAGAGGTTCATTTTTACTCAATGTGGAAAAATAAATTGATAATAATGGAAGGACTTTCATTATTCCTCAAAGTAAAATAATAATCAATATGGAGAATGGGATGCCTCCCATTCTCATTAAAAGTGAAAATTTCTTAAAAAGGATATTTAAGGCCTCTCATTATAAGGCATATAATTATCCCTTAAAGGAAAAATAAATAGATGGAGAATGGGGGGGCCTCTAATTTCCCCTTAAAGTGAAAAAATAGTTCAAACAATCATTCAAAATAAATACATAGAGACATCATTATTTCAAAGTAAAAAAAATCAATAGGGAGAATGAGAGATCTTTCATTATTTCTAAAATTGAAAAATAATTAACATTTATAATGAGAGGACTCCCATTCTAACTTCAAATGAAAAAATAATCAAAATAGAAAAATGAAAGATATTTCATTTTACATGAAAGTGAAGAAACACAAAGGATGTAGAATGGGAGGCCTCTCAAAGTGAAAATCAATAAGGATAGAGAATGTGAGGAATCCAATATTCTCTATTATATTTTTTACAATTTAAAATAAAAATGTATGTTTCTATAAAAAAACATGAAAAAACCATAAAATATGTTTAGATAAACAACTTATAGACTAAATTTAGAATGTGTGTTCAATATTTTGGTATATATTGTCGACATGTTTTGATTTAGGTGTTTTCATTTATGTAAAAGAAAATTAATGAAAAATATGATGATGGAGTGGAGTTATATCATGCTCAATATGATGCTGGCATGGATTTTCAGGTGTGTTCTTGGTTGCATGAGTTGATTCAATGAGAATTGCTTGTTCTAACAAGCCAAAATAGGCAACCTAGCTAGAATAGATCATGGTGCATGTTGGTTGGACCTTCTTAGTAGCTTTAGGATCATGTTTTCATAATTTAGAGAATGTTAGGGGAGTTTTTATGCACTAATATGATTTTCAAGGATCATATACAGGTTTTAGACCAAGTTTGAGGTGCTCATCAAGACCAGGTCTAGGTGCTTGGAGGTATGTGATTGAGTCGTGGAGCTATATGAGCTCATGGGTGCATGTAGGTAGTTATTTTATGATGTAAAATGTATTTTATGGAATTTTTAATATGTTTCATGGTGATTTATAGTGTTTTTTCAGTTGACCCTAGCCTAGATAGTGCAAAACTCTAAGGGATATCAATGCAAATGAGATGGGATATAAATATGAAGAAATATTTGAGCTATGATAATGATTGGAGATGATTAAGATGGGTTTTATTGAGGTGCAATAAAAATTTGGAGTCATTCTAAAATGAATTTTGCAAGTTATGATGTTTTGTGTCAAATAGGGTCCAAGAAAGGGTGTTTTCTAGCTCAAATTGCACCTTCAGATGATCACCATTAATTTTGTGATTTTCATGGGACATTGTGGATTTAAGGGATGTTCCTAAATTTATTATAAAATGTTTCACAAAAATAATGAGGTAATTTCATCGTTACATTTTTATGAAGGAATGTTAAGAAGGTAAACATCTTTTTGTGTGCTTTAAACCCTAGTTAGAAAGTAATAGGAGATAAAATGCTATTAAGTGACCAAAATTTATTAATAGTGCATAGATGATGATTGGATGATTTATAGGACTCATAAATATTTCCATAAAAGTATGATAGAGCTTTTTATGATGAGTGGACCCCACTCAAACATGCCGGTTTATGGAGACGTTCAGTTTGGGACAAGGTTGTCCGAAGGAGTTTCAAAATAAATGGAAATTATGTTGAGTATGTGAGATTTTATTGCTTTACATGGTTTTTTTAGGTCATGGGTATGCATATAAATGGAAAATTATTCCCTATTTGTGTTGACTAGTCAAAGGGCAGTTTTGAGGTAGTTACATGCAGTTTATAAAGATGAGCTTTATTGAAGTCCTTCCACTTAGATTTGGAAGGAGTTATAATATGATATGCAAAGAGTATTCAGACATATTTCCAGTGGTATAAGTATTATCTCATTATGATGCTATTTTATGGATCATCTAGGTCATTTTTTGAGGAAGAAGGTTTTGTATTTTCCAAAACAGAATTGCTTTTGTGAAAATATTGAGTTGATTGATGAAAGAGTGATTCTTTATATAGCCTGTAAAGTTAAGAGGGAGGAATTTATTTTCTAATGAAGGAATTTTTATGTCTTGAAAGTGAAATCAAGGGTGAAAACTAGCTGAGTTTGTAAAAGTTGTTTTTGGGTAGCTTTTTTTGGTGAAGAGGAATGCTATTGTGGATTGAACATGTAGATGTTTAAAGAGGTATAAAATGAATACAATTTTTCTAAAGGTTATAATGTTTCCATATAGTTGTAACATGCCATATTTTATTTCATCTTTGGTGGTATTGAGGCCCAATGGTAAAAACAAGGTGCTGGAAACAATTGTTTTGTGAAGGTTATGAGCATGTAGGCCTATTTAATGATTTATTTGATTGGTCCAAGTAAATATGAAACCATTTATGGTTCTTATATGTTATATTACTCATTTATTATGAATATTTTTTCTTTACCAAGAATGTTGTTTTGGTTTTTAGTTTTATCTCATCATAGTGATAGGGTTATGAGCTTTTTTGGTGCAAGTTGGATGTTTTTTGACATGGACGACCTATATGGGTCATATGTGACCACTGTAATGAATTTATTGGGATGGTATTATGATTAATTTTTCAAAATAAATGTGTAGTACCAATATCCTTCATGTTTTTGAGTTGAAGAGCATATAAAAGTGATGTTTTGGGTGTTATTTTGAGTCGGTTGTGCATATATGAAAAGTGGGACCTATGTGTGAGTGAATTACATGTAAAAAGGAATGAGTTAAGAGATAATAGAGTGAATTAAAGGTTTAATAATATTTTTATGAGTGTGTGCAAGGGTTTTTAAACATACAAAAGTGAAGAAAGTGGTAGAAAGAGAAAATTGAGATGAATTGGTGATCTCTATCAGTATTGTAAGCAACAAAGAAATAAAATATATTCTTAAAATATGGTTTAGTGGGTGTTTGATCATATTGGGGGTTTGTATCCTCCTTGTGGAGTTGTTGCTTCACAAAACTAGGCATTAGTGTTGCTTGTATGGTTGGTGTTATACTAAACTAGGGGTTGGTACTCCTTGTGAATTTGGTGCTTCACTAAACACTTATGATTTGAGTAATATAATTAGAAGTGTCAATGGTTTTTATTCCCATTGAGGGTTTCCCACTTATATCTTGTTTTATGGTGTTTCTTCTCTTTTTCATGGTTAATTGAATGTATGTTGTATGTTGTTGTGCACACTCAAATGGATGGTTAATTGATTAATGGTTAATGTGACTAATATGAAATTAAAATTAAGCTTGTAAGGAATGATTCACCCCCATCTCAATCCATTGTGATTATAACAATTAGTATCAGAGTGGGTTCTTTTAAAGAAGTTTTATCAATTGAAAGGATATCATTTCAAGCACAAAAATGGTGAATCAATAGAGTGGTTTTTATACCAGTAAGGAATCATTGTTTGATGGAGAAAATTATGCCTTTGGAGTTTTAGGATGAAGAATCATATTAGATCTCTAGGTTTTTATATTTGGGAAGTTGTGGAGAATGGCTATACTCCACCTGCCACTCTACCAAATATTGTTGCACATAAGAAGGCATGTAATGAAAATTCAAAGAATTTTAATGCTATCATATGTGGTCTAGGAGAATATGAGATGGGAAAGGTAATGCAATAAAAATAATAAAAATAATCATGGGAGAAACTTCAATTTATGTATGAAGGTGACACCAAGGTAATAATTTCTAAGCTTTTGAATTTTATAAATAAATTTGAGAGTCTTATGATGAATGATGACAAGTCCATTACTGCATACCTACTTATGGTTGACAAGGTTGTCAACTCCATGAAAGGGTTAGGATAAGATGTGAAGGAAGAAGTTGTTGTTCATAAGGTTATTATATCCCTAACTCCTAGGTTTGATTCTAAAGTATATACTATTGAAGAGTAAAAGGATTTGAATACCTTGAAGATGGATGAGTTAGATGGGAATTTGATTGCATATGAAATGAGGATTGGTGATTCCAAACCAGCCAAGAGAGAGGTTGCTTTCAAACTTGAAGTAAAGACTAAATGCAAGAAGGCCAAAGATGATGATGTTTCTCCTAAAATTGATGATTAAGAACTCTTTGCAATGATGGCTATAATATTAAATGTTGGATATGGTAAGTACAAAGGTAAACTTCCATTTAAGTTTTTCAATTATGGTGAAGTAGGTCAATTATTTACTAAGTTTCCTCATAGGCATGAAAAATAAGTATATTAGAATCATGAGGATGATCGTAATAAGAAGAATCATAAGTTTAACAAAGGTAAGAATAAATTTAAGATATTTGACTACAAGAAGGGAAAAATAAGCTTTTATTCAAAAGAAGATGATTTTTTGTCTGATGCTAGTAGGGGTGTTTTATATTCCAAGTCTGAATATGATCATGAATATGTTGAGAAAAAGGTATTTTTCATGAATAAATATGCCATGAGATCCTCTAGTGATGGTTCTTCACTGCTAGGTGATTTCATATCAAGTTATTGCAGCTACTCTAATGAGGATGAAAAATATGTTAAATATGTTCTTCAGGGAATCCAAAGTTAGTTGAAACATTTTGAAAAGAATAACAAGAAGCTAAGTATTCAAGTAAAGGAGTATGAAAATTAAATTCATAATTTAGAAGAAAAGTATAAGTTTGATTCAGGTAAACAAAATAAGTCAATCATATTGGTAGAAGAGAAAGTAAAGTACCTTGTCTCAAGTTTGCAAGATAAAAACAGTAAGTGATTAAAATTTCAAGAAGATATAGATTTTTTAAGGGAAGATTTGTTAGAGGCTGATAAGAAGACAAAATCCTTTCATAAATTTGAGAGAATCATAAGGATTTAGATGATCTTCTTGGAAAACAGAGATTAATAGGTGACAGAGCTAGTTTGGGTTTTGAAGAGGATTCTAAAGGCAAGGAAATGAAGCAAGAGGACCTTGTTTCAAGAAAGGAAGTAGGTGGACCAAGCATAAAGGAATAAAATAAGGAGACACTCATAAAATAAAATGTGAATTCAAAGTCAATTAGGTATCCTAATGCCTCAAGGTATGAAAGATCTTTCAATGGTAATTTCTTTACTTGTAATGGATTTGATCATAGGGAAAAAGAGTGTAGAATGTATACTAGAAATGATCATCCATGGAGAGATAATATGAGTGAATATATTAAGAGTGTGGTATGTTTCAATTGTAATTAGAAAGGTCATGTTGCTATATTTTGTTTGAATGATCTACCTAGACAAGTTGAGAGTTATAAAAGTAAGAATTTGGTGGTGTGCTTCAGCTGTAATGAGATTGATCATTTTACGAGAGAGTGTAATTATTTTTATTTAAGAAAATTTCAAAGGTTTCAAGGTCCTAAGGTGCAAGAAGGAAATTTTTAGAGGTCTAGGATGCATGAAAAATGTCAAGGATTTTGGATCCTAATGACAAATGTCAAGGATTTTGGAGCCTAGAAGGAACATCAATGGTCCACAAAGAGATTATATGAATAGTAAATAAATTGTCTCTCAGGGTAAAAATAAGAAGCACAGAGATGAAGGTGACTTTAAAGTGACTAAGAGGACATGAGACCCCTTCAAGTAATTCTTCTAGATGCTCAAGGTGTTTTATGACTCTAGTAGGCTTGTTAGAGGTGTATTGTTCCATATGAAGCATTGAAGAATGGGGGAGCTGATTATTCTAAGGTATATCACTGTAGATTGTTTCTTCTTGGTATTAAGGTATGTATTAGTGTCCTATGTTGTTGGTTATTGATAGTTCATGCAATAAAATGAGTGCAATTGGTCAAGGAGTCTTTATAAAGAGTATAAGTCATGTTTTTAAGTACACATCTTTCATGAGATGAGAGTCTGACAATTGATTTCAGTATGAAGTTTTGTCTTGATAATTTAGGGTATAGTTAGGATGTTTGAGTTGGTATTATTCCATCACTGTATGAATCATGAAATCTATGGTCCGAGATAGTTTGGTAAGTTGGTGAATGAAGCTCAAAGTCAACTATGAGAAAAGGTGTATCATGAGATGTCAAGTTTCTATGATGAAATTTAATGTCTAAGATTAAGTATGAATCAGGAAACGAAGTCATGTGAAGTGATATAAATAGTATATACTTGCATAAGAATCTAAAAGTGTCACTCCATTGTCAAGAGTCAAATAAGATGACATTCTGGGTTTGATATTCAGGTTTTGATGATCTGTCAAAGGTCCATCTTGTGGATGTGTCATGATATGGTGTTAAGGGATGTTTGTCATGGTTCCAATGTATAAAAGGATGGGTTAAGTAATTGTATTTGGTTGATGGATAAGCAATGATGTGTTATGTATCAGTCATGTTGATTCCAAGTAGTATCAGAAAGTATGTCTACAACTATCAATATGGGATGACAATGCTCATAATGAAATGTTACATATTATGGAAGGATTAAAGGGCTTAAAGAGGGGCATCATGGGTCAAAAATCTATGCTTTTTTCAATGGAAGTACTATATAATCTTGTTGATAGTTAGAGAAGTCTAAATGGTGCAAATATCAAGTTTGAAAGGAATTTGTTTGAGTTCGTTGGGTGTTTATTTCTCTATTGTAATTCTTCTATGTATTTACTATGGTTATGTTTTTTAACAAGTTACATAATTGGGAATCTAATTTGATGTTAAATCTATCTAGCATGCATATGAATGTTAGAGGTATTAATATAATGACATAGGTTGAAGGGGAGTTGGTGTCACTCTTCTACTAGGTACTAGGGGTATATGAAGACCTATTTATCTTAAGACGTGAATAAGGATTCTTAACATGACTTGTAATGATGATTTCATGTAAATATTACTGATTACCAGGGTACAATGACTGAGAAAGAGGTAGAAAGGTAACCTTCAAGTATGTAGGTGGCTTTTAAGGCAGGGGAGCAAGTTTTTTATGCTCAAGATCATGAGAAAAGTGACATGAAAATTACTTGGACAGAGTTAAGAGTAATTTGAGATTTACTTGGTTTATTATTTTCTTCTAGTGTGTTGGATTGTTATTTGATAAGATGATATAGGTTCATGGTAGTTAAAAGATGGTATGCTACAGGTCAATACAATATATTTAAGCCAGGGGGAACATGATTTTCACTTATAGAACATGATCTACATGTCTTCAAGGTATGTGAAGCATGGTGTTTGAGCTCACTCAAGTCCATTTCTAACGGATTTTAGTGTTTGAGTTCATTTTCTAAATATCATTCAAAGGAAACTGTAAAATATTGGAAAAATTATTTAGGGATGTGCTAAAGTTTTTGTCAATCCTCCAAGTTAAGTAAGAAAGGTGAGAAGTAATTTTTTGAGTCTTTTTACTAGTGTTGGATGGCCTAAGTCTAGGGGGAGCTATGAGATGTTGCATTAAGGTGTACATTGTGTTATAGAGCCTATCAAAGTTTGTTGTAATTGCAATGTAGATATAGAATAGGGATCTCAGTCCTTGAGAAACTTTGAGGTCAAAATTGATGAAGACGAGCCTAGTTTGAGCCTTGAAAAGTAAAGAAAAGACAATTAACGTGGTAAGTTGATGTTCTTTTTCATTTTTGGCATGTTTGGGTGTTATTTATCCTTTTTCCAAGGGTATTATAATGATTTCATGCTTGGAAAGGAGGTAAAAATTAGATTATGTGATAAAAGAAAAATCTATGAATCTAGAATGAAGACTTTGGTTGATTTTTCTAACCAAATGTTGTTCCAATGAAGCTGAGAAAGCTGAAGAACATGCAGGTAAATATATGATTTGTCATTGACGTGTTATATATTTTCACCCTCAAGTAAAAATTGACAACCGGGGGCTCACATACAAGCAATGTCAAGGAGATTACTAGTCAATTATGGAATGTACAGGCAAAAATGGAAAAAATCAGATACATTTCTTTGAAGTACACCCCAGAGTATTGTCATGGAGGCCTTAAAGAATTTGAAGTCCAAAGAGTCACATGGATGTCTAAATAGATCAGAGGACTTGAGGAATATCTTAGACCCTTAAGGGATTTCACTGAGATGGCCTCCTTAGCTTAGCAAGATGGGATCTAAATCGAGCTCCCCAAGCTCTTGACTAAGAAACCGAGACACTTCTTGATCGAGCCATGGACATTGAGTTATGTTTAGAGATTTTGAATGAGCTGCTCTAGTGCGAGTGATATATCTAGGTGACTCGAGCTAAGTAAAAAAATGAGTTGTTTTTGTTAGTGATCGAGCCCAAAATCTAGCAGGTCGATTTATTATTACTCAGACTAAGTGATGCATGTAGGAAATTTCTTTAGGCTCATCGAGTTAATGGGAATAAATGAGTTCATGAATTGAACCTATGTCAATACCTGTGAGCTATTCTTCATTACCGAGCTGATCAAATTACTTAAAATGAGAAGAGTCAACTTTACATTGGAACTGAAGTTCCTTATTACAAAGATGACTCCTGATTTTAATAAATGTGGTTAAATAAGACAAATTGGAAAGCCCCCATAAAGACTCATACCGAGCTGTGATAAATAACAAAAAAATAGAGCTCTACATTTCCTGAGCCATGGAAGATGAGCTCAATGATGTTGAACTCATGCAATAGGAAGCCAATCTATCATCATACAACCAAACTGTTTCACTAGTTCACAGAGCAAGGGAGAAATTAAATGAGAAGGTAGAATGTTTGGCCCAATATTTGTAGGCTTAAATGGAATCATAAAAGTAAGTCAACTCATAGGTATCAAAAATAGTGATTCAACTTAAAATGTAGTTTGTACGTTAGAATGGCTCGGTAATGACTCAGTTTACAGTCAAAGCAAGTTCAACTAGAAGTGGCTTAAGCCTTAGTGAATGGGAGTAGCCTAGGTCCTTGGATTCAATGTGACATAAAGGCAAGGGGTGGCTCACCGAGTCAACTCGGAGATCCCCAAACCAAGTGCTTTGGGGAGCCAATGCGGTGAAAGTGGAAGTTGGAGGCCCAAATATCCTGGGAGAGTTGGGACAATCATGCACTAAAAGTCTTAATTCAACTACTTGAACGTAGGCAGGACATAGTGCCATTCGTGAACTTGGAACATCGGTGCATAAAAGACCCAATCCACCCATCACATGTATTTCACTGATGGCAGTATTTTTAATCCCAAGCAGATCATGGGACATTTGGGCACCAAGAAGCCAAATTTTCTACACATAATGAAATGTGGGCAAGGTCCGAGTTACGGGAACTCAAGCTCTGACTGACATGGGTGTTAGTATGCACCAGTATGGAAAAAGAAAAAATGGTCATGGAACAGGAGTCTCATGGTGAATGTGGGTGAATGGCTAGTTAATGGCCTAGGTGGTCGAGGGATGATTTTTCGGAGAGCCTTGTGGAAAAATCAGCATGGGGAGGCCTAAATGGCCCATGGATGAGTGGTGCAAATTGGGCTTGAGATACCCGAGGTAACCAAAAAGCAAGGCCCAATGTGAAAAAACCCCACCATGTTTATTCAAGGACACCAAGCTTATAGTAAATATGATGAATCAATCTGAATAGGACACACCGTGCACCCAATGCAACAAAAAAGGAGGGGTCGTGGAGCCATACGAGCAGTTAGCTCAGTGAGTTATTTACTGAGTTGGCACTGTTGAGCAGAAAATAAGTTGGCAGTTGAGGCATTGTGTATCAAAATGGCTCAGAGATTGGAGAAATTAACACATGGTTGAGGAGTCCAGGGCATAACATAGGGGTCAGCGGTGTAAAGGCAGAGTCCCCTATGAATGAGGAAGAGCTAGCTCGGCCAAGCTAGCTATTCTTTTAAATACTCAAATACACACTTCCCCACATTAGAAGAAGAAATTGAAGATATGGTGAACTGCATATTTTAAATACACCCAGCCATTTAAATGATATGCAAAACATTAGGTGAAGGAGATACATATTTAAATGATGATTTCTAGCCAAGAATTTTAATTTCTTAGTCTTGTGGAGTGAAAGCCAAGTCTGGAAACACTAAGTAGCTTCCTGCACCCAGAAGCTCATAACTTGATCATTTCTCAATGGAATTGTAAAAAATTGGTCTTTTTGGAACCGTGTTTCTGATACCTACACATAAAAATCAAGAAATACATAAATTTATGGAGTTTCAAGGGTGATGTTTGTAGAAAACCATCCCATCTCAGAATGACAGTTGGATGGTGGCTAATGGTGCAATTATTGGGCATGGATAGCCATTTCTCCACTGTTGTAAGGTATGGGGAAATATGGGAGGGATCTTGTAGGTCACAAATCATGTTTACCACCCAATTTTGGTACTTTTCAAGTAAGTGGAGAGAAAAATATGAGATTGCGAGCAAACTTTGTCTCTCTCCCTCTTTTTCTATAAATTGAAGTGTTCTCTCATTTGTAAGGGGGGATGGTTCTAGTAGTAAAACTCTGTCATTTTTTTTTGTGAAACCAATGTGTTGTAGGCCTTTGTAGAAGATTTCTTGCATGATGATCTTTTCCTTTCTCTTGTAATAGAATGATATGTGCATATCAATGAAGCAATAAGTACAAGTTGTGGTTGTGTCTTCCATTGTTATGTTTATTTGCATTCTTCTTGCCTCTTTATTCTTGTTACAAGTGTATTGTGTCTCTCTAATAATTTTGAAGAGTTCATTATAGTTGTGCTTCTATGGAAATGAAGTTGTTAATGTTGTTTTTAGACTATGGAGAATTGTTATCACGCTCTCTAATATGCATTTTGCTTTTACTTCCACACATTGGAGAGTTGTTATCACACCCTTATTTTGGTGCATCACCTATGCAGTGTAGAGTTATTTTAACTTCATGCTCTTTCTCTCTCCTTGGTCCCTTTGAAGTGGTATATTAGAGATATTTAGTAGTTTTCCTTCATTAGATTTAGTTCGCACTAGATTAGGAAGAGGAACCAACCTTCTCTAAAGGTCTATCTCGAGAAGCGAGTCCCACACTTGGAGATAGTACCCATGTTACCCAGTCACACTAATTGCTTTAACACACTCACATGCTAAGAAAATAGAGGGTGATATGATTTGGTGATAACATACTGTAAAAACGGGGAGAATTTTAAGAGGTTTTCCATCAATGACAAAGGGGTAGATTGTTGGCATGTTGTGATTTAGTTTTTGTTATTGATGTAAAATCCCATAAATGAAAAAGGGGATGATGGATTGGAGTTAGAGCATGCTTAATATGATGGTGACATGGAGTTTCATGTGTGTTTTTGGTTGCATGAGTTGATTCAGTGCTATTTTCTTGTTCTATCAAGCTAAATCAGGTGACCTAGCTAGCCTTGGTCATGGTGCATGATGGTTAGAGATTATAGGTATCTTTAGGAGCATGTTGCTAGTATGGATATAATTTTTTGGGAGTTTTTATGCACTCACATGATTGTTAGGGATTAGATATAGGTTGTAGACCAAGTTTCAGGTTCTCATCTGGACCAGGTCTAGTTGCTAGGAGGTACGAGATTGAGTTGTGGATCCATATGAGCTCATGGATGCATGTAGGAAGTTGTTTCATGATGTATAAGGTATGTTAAGGCCTTTTTGAGATGTTTCATGGTGATTCACATTATTATTTAAGTTGACCCTAGCCTAGATAGTGCAAAACCCTAAGAGATAGATATGTAAATGAGATGGGCTAGAAAGATGAATAACTATTTGAGATATGATGATTATTCGAGATGATGCATAGGGCTTTCATTGAGCTCTGATAATTTTTTTGAATATTTATGAAATGAATTTTGCAAGTTATGATGTTTTGTGTGAAACAGGTTCCAAGAAGGGTGTTTTCTAGCTTGAATTGCACCTTCTTATGCTCACCCTAAATTGTGTGCTTTGCATGGGACACTGTGGTTTTTGGGGATTTTTCTACATTGAGTATATAAGGTTTCAAAAAAATAATTAGGTCATTTAATTTTTTGAAAGGAACGATAACCAAATCGTACCAAGCCAAGAATACAGATGCTAATCAAACACTAGGATCAATAAGATGAAAGCAATTTTCCAGAATAGCTTTACATAAAACCTTTGCAAACAAATGAGCAGCAATATCATATATTATTATGGAACTCAATGCAATACATTGAGAATAGGGCTTGCTTAAATAGGCAAGGAATAACAATCTAAGAACCATTCAAAGTCGTAGATCAAGCCATAAATCAAGGAAATAACTAGTCATCAAAGAACTGGTCAAGACCATAGATTTAGGAGAGAACTAGACATCAAGGATTTAGTAAATACCATAGATCAAGGAAAGAACTATACTTAACAACTAGATAATATCTCCTAATATATAAATAAGATAAAATAAATATCTAGACACATAAGTGGGTGAGGATAAATACAATAAAGGTAAATAAAGTACCTAGGTGAACATGAGCTAAGGTAAATACCTACTCTAACATTTTCATGTTTTTATGAATGAATATTAAGAAGGCAAACAACTTTTGTGTGCTTAAAACCCTAGATAGAAAGTAGTAGGAGAGAAAATAATCCTAAGTTCCTAGAATTGATTTCTAGTGGATGGATGATGATGGGATGATGTAGAGGACTCCTCTAGGTTTCCAGAAAGGTATGGGTGATCTTATGGTGATGGGTGTACCCCACTCAAACAGGTCAATTACTGAAGAAGTTCAGTTTGGGACAAGGTTGTCCAAAGCAGTTTAAAAATAAATGGAGAATACTTTAAGTATGTGAGTGTTTCTTAATGTTCATGGTGGTTTTAGGTCATGGTGATGCATACAAATGGCAAAATATGTCCTATTTGTGTTGACTGGTCAAAGGGTAGTTTTGAGGTAGTTTCAGGCAGTATGTTAAGATGATCTTGGTTGAAGGCCTTCCCATTAGAGTTACAAGGAGCTCCGATATTATCTAGAAATAGGATTTAGATATTTTATGGATCATTCAGGTTAGTTTGTGAGGAAGAAGGTTTTTTGTTTTCCATGACATAATCAATTTTTCTTAAAGCTTGAGTTGATTGAGGCATGCGATGGATGATTTGACGCTTCCTATCACCTGTAAAGTGACAAGGGATGATTTTTTTTTCTAATGAAGTAATTTGGAGGTCTTGAAAGTGAAATCAAGGGTGAAAACTAGCTGAGTTTGCAAAACTTGTTTTTGGGAAACTTATTTTATTGAATAGGTTGGTTATTATGGATTGATCATATGGATTTTTAAAGAACATGAATAAAAGTTTTCTACAGGTTCTAGGGTTTCCATAGAGTTGTCACATGGAATATTTTAGTTCATCTTGAGTGTTCTTGAGGCCCAGTGGTAAAAACAGGGTGTTAGAAACAACTGTTTTGTGAAGGATATGATCTTATGGGCACATTTAATGATTTATTTGATTTTTAAAAGTAAATTTGCAGCCATGTATGGTGTTTATATGTTGTATTACTCATGAATTATGATTTTGGGAGCTTGAACAAGCATGTTTTTGTGGTTTTTAGTTTTAGTGCATCCTAATCATAGGGTTTTGAGCTTTTTTGGTGCAAGTTTGATGGTTTTTTACATGGACGACCTATATGGGTCATATTTGACCTTTGTAATGAATTTATTAGGATGTTATTATGATTAATTTTTTGAAATAAAGTTTTATAACTGATATCCTTCATGTTTGTGACTTGAAGAACATATAAACGTGATGTTTTGGGTGTTATTTTTAGCAAGGTGTACATATATGAAAAGCGAGACCTATGTGTGAGTGAATTACAAGTAAAAAGGTGCATGTTGAGAGATGAGAGAGTTAATAACAAGTTAACTAATGTTTTCAAGCATGTGTGTAATATTTTGAATCAAAGAAAAGTGAAGAAAGTGATATAAAGACCAATTTTGAGAAACTAGGGTTTGAATAAGGGTTTCAAGGTGAGTGATCTTAATTGGTGATCTCTATCAATTTTGGAAGAAACAAAGACATCATATATCTTATTAAAATGTGTTTGAATGTGTTTTTGATCATCTTAGAGGGTTTTAGCCTCCTTGTGGATCTGGTGCTTCACAAAACTAGCGGTTAGTGCTCCTTGTAGGGTTTGTGCTATACTAAACTAAGGGTTGGCGCTCCTTGTGAATTTTGTGCTTCTCTAAACTATTTTTATTTGAGTAATATAATCATAAGTTTTATTTAGTTTTCTTCCCTGTAAGGGTTTCCCACTTATATCTTTTGCTATGGTGTTGCTTCTCTTGTTCATGGTTGATTGAATGTATGTGGTATGTTGTTGTGCAAACTCGAATGGATGGTTAATTGATTAATGGTTTATGTGAGTAATATGAAATTTAAATTATTTTTTTAAGGGCTGATTCACCCCCCTCTTAGTCCATTGTTCTTCCAACATATATTAGTTACACATGGACATTTTCACATTATTAGTAATTACATAATTTATACTAACAAATATATCTACTTTCTCACTTTGATATTTATTTTCCTTATAGTGGTATTTTTTTTCTATATATTATTTTAATGTGTATTAATATATACTTTTTAAAAATAAATTTATAGATTTCCCACAATGCATCCTATATTTGAAGAAGAAAAACATGTTGACTTATTTTTACAAGGATTAAAAGCTACTAAGGGGAGAGTTTATCCAAGTATAAAAACCATACATTGCATAGTAATTGGAGAAAGTTTATTTGTCATTAGTGTAGACAAAGTATTGGATAGGAAATCTTGGTTTCCTTGTTTTGCTGATGAAGCAAAAACACTATCCAAAATAAAAATAAAGGGTACTATATTTCGTGGGATTAGAATAAAATGTTAGGGCATGATGATTTATCAATACCCATATCAATTATATATATGAAAAATTGAATTTTAATTCAATTAATGTAAGTGATTCATATGATGTTGAAATTGAAGGAAATGAGAGAATTATTATCACATATGAAAAAGATCATCTCAAATTTAATGCAGAGAATTTGATACTTAAATACCATTATTATGAGCATGGAGACAATATAGCCATGGGTTTTATATCAAATGTGATTGAGGACCACATTTTTTAAGGTGAGAAGTTGGGACCTTTAAAGTTTGGTGTGATGGTGAAAAAGATATTAATTTCTTGCAATATTTGGTCATCATTATTTAAAGCAAACATGATAGTAGCATGGTTAATATAGAAATTGGTAAATCAAAATGAAAGGTCTACACTAAAGGTCAAAAGGAGTGTTAGATTATAATGATTATCTTCATCAATTTCCTATGAATATAAATTGAAATTAAGAGAACTTCAAGTAGATTTAATCTATCTTTGTTTGATTGAGAAAAAATATGTTACAGAGGGGACAATTAAAAATTTATTTGAAGGAGATATGATTCATATTAAATTGTTCTATGGAAATAATTTTTGTATCCTTGTTAATACTATATTTAACCCTATTTGTTCCAAATGCACCATACCCGGAGATTATCTCATTTAGTGGCTTGAAAATAAAATAACATACTTTGGTGGTTTATTGATGGATGTAAAAAATAAAGGAAGTTCCAAAGGAGGTAGAAGTCAATATGTGGAGTGCATTAGAAGGATCAATTACTTAATTGAAATGTCTAGTTCTTGTTGATGTCTTTAATTACACCTATCTAGAACCTTTGAGAACAAGGCCATATAGACGTCACAAATGTTTGAGGCCCAATGAACTATAATTCAATTTGTCAAATACAAGATCTATTGAATATGATGATGAATTATGTTTCTTAGATAAAGTAAGAAATATTATTTTTTTCAAAAGTAACTGTCTTAGTTCCATAAACCTAGAGGATTAATCACTTGTGGTTGGAATAAGTTTAGATACATGAGAAAGGATTCAAGAAAGGATTTTGTGTTGAATACATTGGGAGAAAATGGATCCATAAATAAAAAGGACATAGAAAGAAAAAAAGGTATTATTACCATGAAGTTTTACACCCTTGATGTATGTCAAAATGTTTCGTTTAATACTTTTTACATACCGAGAAGAACCTTATTTAAGTAAAATAAATATTCTTTAAATGGTAATATTATGGTAGTGAATGTTAATTTTGGATTACAAAATCAAGGAAAAATACTATAGAAATGATTTCTAGTATCAAAATAATAGTTTATGAAAATTTAGATACAACCCTTCTTTAGAATTATTTCATAAGTCAGGATAAAATAAGAGCCCTTGTAAGGGTGTTTCTGACAAATTATACTCAATGTTTAATTCTCAAAAAGAGTAATGCATACCTTGAAATACTAAATCTCCTTCTATTTTCACAATTTAACTTTGACAAGATATGGTCACACCATTTATAAGATTTTTCAATTACAAAGAATAACTTATTTGCAAAGTGTGATGAGTGTGTGGATATTACTAATAAACAAAAGGCCACAAAAAACCCAAATATAGTAAAGTAGTTGCAACAATATCAAAAATATCACAATGATTGAATTAAAAGTTGTTTTGCAGACTATTATGCCCAAATAATTGAATATAAGGAAAACCCTAAAAAATTCATAGGCATTATGTATGATAAGATTGAAAAGATGAAGACTTCCATACCAAGGTTCGGGAAGAATTCTTAGTCAATTAGTAATTTTTGGAACCTCCCAATCTCTTTAACAGTTATGCTTACTCATGGAGAAATACAAGGTTATTTTGTGACTTTATCCTTTCATTTCTAGAAAGAGGCTCAAACTTCATAGTGACATAAATAGCATTTTGTATTTGCATGCTCAAAGAACAAGTGGTTGACGTATATGGGAGCATATTGTATAAGGCACGGTCTTCAAAACAACCACTACATGATGCATTCTTATAAAATGATTCATATGAAAAATGTCAAGTGTTTAAGGTTTCAACATGCAATCTCTTCTAGTAAGTGTATCTAAAACATGCTTTTCACTCAAAATCACAACCAATCTTCTACTGATAGCTGGAAAATTCTTCAAGTGACAATAATTTTTTTTATTTGTTTGGTTTTGTATCTATGTTGACAGTCAGAGGCTTTTTAATGTAGTATATGTAATATTTATTCGAGTGGGACACACCCATGAAGATATTTATGTAATATTTGGGAGATTATGTTTTTATGTTATGGATAGAAGATACATATTCTATACCAAATATCATGGATGCATACAGAACATGTTAAAATAATTCAATTTCCTTCACACCATACTTGATTGAAAATGTCTATGACTTCAAAGCCTTTGTGGAGCCATACTTATTGAATAAGAGTCACATGATAATGGGTCTTATCAAGCCTCAATACGTTAAATTAAATGCCATAAATGGAATACCATAATGAAATAAAAAGTAATCGAAAGGGATCTTATATGGTCTAATCCTATCAATGTCTGGTATACATTACATAATGGCATCCCAAGCTTGTCTAAAGGGAAACCTCAGCCAATGCCATTTAAGACATTGAAAAAGATGGAAGAATCAAATATAGGAATGAGATCCTATGTTTTTCAATGGAGTAATATTTATATAGATGGATGGGAAAGATTCTTGGCACCAAAGATAAGGTATTGAGAAAATGTTCTAAATTCTATAGATAAGCCCTTCATCAAAAATGATATGTTAAAAGGTGGTTTTTGGCCAAGAACTAGGCAAGAATCAAATACCAATAATAATTTTCATTTTCTTTTGGATGATTAGTTGAGATAAACTTTCCTTACTAATAAAGAAATTTATGTGGGACCTAAATGTAAACAATGTAGAGAAGAATTCAATCCAAAGGTAGATTTGGTACAGGGACAATTTGCTTTAATATGAACACAATAAAAAAAATCCAAATATGGATTGGTAGAGCTGAAGGAAATGCGTACCTTTTTAGGGACATTGAGAGTGAGACATATAAGGTAAAGGTTCGATGGTGGACATCACTTGGAAAAGGGAAATAAAAAGGAATGATAAGAATATTGTTCCAAGCCGTGATCTTAGATGATAATAGCACACCACATTAGATTTTCAAAGCAGAAGAGCTAAAATACCATATATGGAAAACCATCATAATCGATAATGCTCAATACATTACAATAGAATGACTTGAATTATTCAATAAGAAATATGTAAATATAGGAGGAGGGAAGTGCAACTACTAACTAAATCAGTGGTGAAGAACTCCCACTAATTGATACTGGTAGTTAGGTTAACTCCAAGACTATTAAGCTAACCCGACATAACTCAAAAGCTAACTCAACATAACTAAGAAGCTAACTCAACACAACTAGTAAGTTAACTCCACACAACTAGTACACCTAAGTAAGCTAACCCAACAAGTGTAGGGCTAACACAAGTGTAAGAATTATCCTAATAAATAAATAAAAGGATAAATAATAACCTACACTAACACCCTCCCATAAGCAGAGCTTAGGTGGCTAGAAAAGAAGGTGGGTCTCGGAAAATAGGCCTGATGAAGTACCCACGTACAATAAATGGGAAAAATGGACACCACAAGGTACCCAAAAATAGTAATAAAAAAGTAGAGAGAAAAATCCTGTTGTAAGATATCCTCAGAAGCTTGATTCAAAAAAATTGTACAATGCTGAAGAAGTGTGGTGCACACTATGGTTTGAATCCAATGCTCGATCATATAACTCAAAAACAACTGACACTGGGCTTCACCAGAATAGCTCCATGCAAGGATACTGTCAATGGAGTGATGTCAAAAAGTGAAAAACAAACACCAAACATAATTTGATCAACTACTACAAACAGGTGTGCCACAATCCAAGAAAAACCAAGGGAATAAGGAAAGGACATGAGATCTAAATAAATAGGAGTTCCGTGATCCAAGAAAAAGCCAAGATAACAAGGCAAGGGCATGAAACCCAAAGAATCAGTATCAACACCACACCCTCTCATATAATAGAATGGGTAGAGTGACACCACAGATCTATATGATTTGTCAAAATCAACTACTCGAACACTGAAAAACTAACACTGGGCTCCACCAGAATAGCTCCCCCGCAAGAGAGACTGTGAACATGCCAAAAGTGTCAAAAATATAGATCCATAATATCTCAACAAAAAAGAGAGATATAAATGCACACACCCATAGATATATGAATGCAACACCCAAAAGTTTAGGGTGGCAAGTCATGTAGCTCTGATACCATGAAAGGAACGATAACTAGATCATACGAAGCCAAGAACATAGATGTTAATTAAACACCATGATCAATAAGATGAAATTAATTTATGAGAATAGCTTTACATAAAACCTTTGTAAACAAATGAGTAGCAATATCATATATTATTATGGAACTTAATGTAATACATTGAGAATGGGCCTTTCTTAAATAGGCAAGGAATAACAATCTAAGAACCAATCAAGGTCATAGATCAAGTCATATATCAAGGAAATAACTAGTCATCAAAGAACTAGTCAAGACCATAGATTTAGGAGAGAACTAGACATCAAAGATCTAGTCAATACCATAGATCAAGGAAATAACTATACCTAACAACTAGATAATATCTCCTAATATCTAAATAAGATAAAAGAAATATCCCCACACATAAGTGGGTGAGGATAAATATAATAAAGGTAAATAAAGTACCCAGGTGAAAATGAGCTAAGGTAAATACCTACTCTAACACCCCCCTCAAGTGAAGCTAGGGGCCAAAATCGAAGTGGCATGTCCATAGTATGAGTCCCAGCAACTAGGACTGATGAGGTACTCATGTACAATAACTAGGAAAAAAAAGGACATCGCAAGGTACCCAAAACTAGTAACAACAAAGTAAAGAGAGTAAAGACCCACTCCAAGGCATCCCAAGAAGCTCATCTCAAAAAACTTGTACAATGCCGAAGAAGTTTGTTGTGCACTATAGTCTAAACCCATTGCTCAATCACAAAAATAAAAAACAACTGACACTGGGCTCCACAAAAATAGCTCCATACAAGGAGACTGTCAATGGAGTGATGTCAAAAGTGTAAAAGAAACACTGAACATAATTTGATCAAGTGCTGCAAATAGGTGTGCCACGATCCAGGAACAATAACCAAAGCAACAAGGAAAGGACACAAAATCTAGAGTGTCACAATCCAAGAAAAGCCAAGGTAACAAGGCAAGGACACAAAACCTGAAGAAATAGGATCAACACCACACCCTCCCATACTGCTGAATGGGTGGAGTGGTGCTACAAATCTGTATGAGTTGTTAAAACAACTACTCAAACACTGACAAACTAACACTGGGTTCCACCAGAATAGCTCCCTCACAAGAGTGACTCTCATCATGCCAAAAGTGTCGAAAATACAGATAAAAAATCTCTCAACAGATAAGAGAGATACACTACACCTGCTAAAGAAAAATGCTCAAAAAAAGAAGCAACACAATGCAGAAGGTATAGAAAGTGGAGTAAGAGGTCGAATGGTGGAGCCATGCCTGTAGAGTCATCTCAACGAATTCCTATGTCGCCTCCATGAGTGATCAAATATCTACCCCAAATCAACACGGATGGATGAATAAGATGCCTTCATATGACTTGGTGTAAAATGCACAATTGGTACATGCAAAAGAACATCTGAATGTGTTTTAGGTTGATCATGTCTGACAACTAAAATCTCAGGTTTCTCAAGCCTGAGTGAAGGTGCAGAACTCATGTGTTGCTCATGATCCTCATAAAGATTCGAGTAAAAAAAAAAAGATCTTTATCAATGTGTGATCCCAATGAAGTATCTGCTCGAAAACCAATGTCATGACAAGAATTCCACTTAACATGTGGAATAGACGAAACAATACCTTGTGAATGTCTGCCAATGACTCCGCTAGTGAGAGCCATAAAACAGAGCATGAGAGAAATGAATGCAGTGGTATGCTTCTTAAAAAAGCCTTGCAGCTGAGCAGAAGTAGGATACACAACATGTGGTACTGAAATAGGCACAAATGTGGAAGAGAATGCAGTACAAGCCTCACAGGTTTAGAAGCATCAAAAGCAAGTTCAAGCTCAAAGACTAGTAGATCAATGTCAGTGGGTACAAGAGCAACAATTGCAAGTGGACTAGGAGCATGGATGTGGTTGTCCACAATATGATGGTGATTATGTAGGCTAGAAAGTTTGTTCTGTAGGGAGTGTATTATTGTATCCTTATCATGAATGAGTGATTGTAGAAGAGAATTTTACTTCTTGAGCAATCTATTTTCTTCCACAAATTTCACAATATCCTCTTGAAGTCCACATACTTTAGAGAAAATCATATCATTCTCACATCCAACTACCTCTTCTGGTAAAAAACACTATTTATGGACTGTGTAGATAATGACCTTTGCTTGCCAAAAATAGCAACCTACGGATTTGCTCGAAATAGTAAAAGCGTGCACAACATTTGTGGACCCCTACCAAAAAAGGAAAGAATCAAAATTCTTCTACATGCAAACCAAAAATGATCTTCCGTACCAAAAAAAAACCCAACATAGAACTCGTGAAATCCAAAAAAAACCAGTAAATAGTTTCCTTGGTTTCTCAACCATGTGGTGTAAATCTTAAGGTGAACCTGTGTGTTTCACTGCAACCACAAATAAACCACAAAAAATGACTGCCCCCAGAAATGGCCAACGTTACAGTCAATCTTAGGGTTTTCACACCTTTTGGATCTAATGGAAGCCTCTATTTTGCAT
The DNA here is from genome assembly GCA_019776745.2 of Taxus chinensis. NCBI lineage: Eukaryota > Viridiplantae > Streptophyta > Pinopsida > Cupressales > Taxaceae > Taxus > Taxus chinensis. The sequence continues at coordinate 309,748,067 of CM034156.1, read as the reverse complement.
AAAAATTCACACAGCAACAAAATACGACCAAATCCAAAATATATGAATACACAAAGATTTTATTTGCAAAATAAAACTTACAGACGGATGTCAACAGAAATATCCATCTCTGATACTATGAAAGGAATGATAAGAAAATTATTCCAAGCCACGATATCAAATGATAATAGCACACCATATTAGATTTGTAAAGCAGAAGAGCTAAAATACCATATATGAAAATCCATCATAATCCATAATGCTCAATACATTACAATAGAATGACTTGGATTATTCAATAAGAAAGATGTACATATAGGAGGAGGGAAGTGAAACTACTACCTAAATTAGTGGTGAAGAACTCCCACTAACTGATACTGGTAGTTAAGTTAGCTCCAAGACTAGTAAGCTAACTCAACATAACTAAGAAACTAACTCAACACAACTAGTAAGTTAACTCCACACAACTAGTACACCTAAGCAAGCTAACCCAACAAGTGTAGGGCTAACAAAAGTGTAAGAATTATCATAATAAATAAATAAAAGGATAAATAATAACCTACACTAACAGAAACAAGAAAAAACTTGTATGAGGATTGTTTACATAAAAAATAATAGAAAGAAGGAAATGAAGGAACAAGTGACATTGATGTGAATAGTATCATATGGGATTGGTCTGAAAAAGAAGGATGGAATCAAGAAAGAATAATAATAACAGAAAAAAACATGCAACCATTAAATAATATCAAGCACAACTTCAACAAATTGAGTATAGCCAAACTGATAATGATGTTGAATGATATATTGCAGGTTCTTCAAAAAATATTAAAGGAAATATGTGATATTTTATCTAGGCTCAAGTAATGGTTTTTATGAAAAATTATATTTTGTTACAATTAAGATGATGAACAAATAGGTACTAATTATTTTGGATGTATATGCATGAAATAATATTTACTTAGAAAACCTTGTAGTTCTATTTGGCATAAATGAAAATTCATGTTTTATGCAATATTATTAATATTCTATTCAAATTATGGTGTCTTTAATCTTGATGTGCATCTAATTTATGACAACATTATTTGTTCCCTTAAGATCTAATTTTATAAATTTAATAAAGAGAATGGTAGTACACCCAGTCTACGTCTTAATACATCGATTGTAATATGGATAATAATAGTATCACGTTGAAATAGAATGGTTTCAAAATATGGTCATACATGCATTAGTGTAAGTGATTTTAACTTGATAAATTTGTGTTTCCGTTGTCTCATGAAAAAGATAAGGACGTGGAAGAGGTCCAACTTTTTTTGAGGAGAATAAACTAGTGAACCCATTTGGAACAATCGATATAAATGTTTTTTGGTAATACTTTAGTTGTACACCGAAAAAATAATGATAGACTTTAAAGGTAACGTGAGTTCAAAAACATTTCCAAATTTAAGCCACTGGTACCTTACCAATGACTATACCCATTGGTACCTTACGACATCAACATTTATTTTTTTAATATAATGTATAATGATATGAGACGATCCTTCAAACCACATCATCACAACATTACCAAGGAAAAAATACATATGATAATCTACAGGAAGTGAATTTTCATGTAATTGTTGATCTTAATTTTATGCGTCTAAATAATGAATATTGACTCGCCTTCCTCTTCAAGTTAACAATTTATGACATGTTATCTCAAAGATATTAAAAGAGTCAAGAGGTTATAAATTATGTATAACTTGATAGGTATCTTTATTATAAAATAAGAATGATCACAATATTATTTCAGCTAAATAGATCATTGGTAAATAAGACTAGAAATATTTTTTATTGGATGGTAAATATAACTTGAAGATGGGTGATAATTTATCTGAATAAATATCTATCTCATGGTAATGATACATTACCATGATATAATATGGCCATAATATTTCATTTAGATTAAAAAATATTAAATTTCAATGATTAGGTGGTCTTCAAATTATGATTCCAACTTATATGCATCCAACTATGAATTTTATACCAATGAGAAAATTTATGTGGGACCTAAATATAAACAACCTAGAGAAGAATTCAATCCAAAGGTAGATGTGGTACATGGATAATTCGATTTAATACGACCAAGATCAAATAAATTCCCAATATGAATGGGTGGAGTAGAAGGGAATTTCTACCCTTGTAAGGACTCTAAGAGTCAGACCTGTAAGGTAAAGGTTTGATGGTGGAAATCAATGAAAAAGGGGAAATCAGAAAGGTTTTTGTATGAGGATTACTTACATCTAAGAAATGAATGTTTTCCCACCACCCTCTTCAAGTTTCAAATTTATGAAAGCATATTTCAAAGAATTGAAAGAGTAAAGAGGTTAGGAATTATGTAAAATAATAGGTACCATTATTGTGAAATAATAATGATCAAAATATTATTTTTTTGAAATAGATCATTGGTAAAGAAGACTACAAATATTTTTTGTTGAATGGTAAAGATAACTCGAGGATGGTTAATACTTTATTTGACTATATAGATATCCCATATTCAGATATAAAATGACCATGATGTTTTCATTTAGATAAAAAAATATTCACTTCAAAGGATTATGAGGTCTTCTTTCCTTTTAAAAAATACGTTTAGGTAAAAAATAATAACCTTTTTTTAATAATCTTCTTAGTATCTATATCTTTATCTCTTTAAAAAAATTATCCACATCATATAATATAAATAACATCTTTAGCTAAACATAAGTTCCCCTTTTGGTGGTCAATGTAGTATTAAAATTATCATCTTCCTTACCCAAAATATTGTTGAATCTTGAAGATTGTTGGTGAGGCTCATAGTCTCCATTACACCTCTCGAGAATGATTGCTAGTTATGATGAATACTTAGACTTACCTTTTACATCATGATACATTGGATTTGAGCATGTTTTCTTGGCATGAAATCCTTTTTTGAGTAAGTTTAAGAAATCACGAATCAACATTTTATTAATTTAAAAATAATACCCAAATTGTAATCCTTTCTTTGAGTATATTTAAATTATTTTTACATAAACAAAAAAATTGTTATCTAATGATGGATTTGCTTGTGTTTCCACAATCCCATGGTGAGTGGATGGAAATTTTTACTAATTTTATTCATCCATCACATTTCAAATAGTGCATAATAAAAACAAGGCCAATTTACACTCTTCTAAATACACCTTCATTCACATAATTGAATTTCATCACCTCCATTGGATATATCTTGATCGGGAAGAATTACCGTTTAATAATTATCATAATCATAATTGTAATTTTAAATATTGTTACACAAATAAATGAACCACTATCTAAAGGATGGATTCACTCTTGTTTCCATCAAAATTTTCTTTTCATATATAATGGTTAATGATTTTAGGTGATCCTTCAAACCCCACCATTAAAAATTTACAAGGAAAAATAAATATGATAATCTATAGGAAGTGAATTTTCATAATGTTTGTCCTTAAATATATACATCTAAGCAGTGAATACTCTCCAACCTTCCTCTTCATGTTTAAAATTTATGTCATCCTTTCTCAAATAGCTTGATAGAGTTAAGAGGTTAGAAATTAGGTACAATAATAGTTATCGTTATTGTGAAATAAAAATGATCACAATATTATTTTATCTAAATAGAGATCTTGATACCAACCCAATTTTGGATGTGTTTAAACACTTCTAACATGCAACCATGTATTAAAAATACATTCACAATAGACAATAAATAATTATTTACCTACATGATGTTTCAATGATTATGACATTATGTAATAAGAAGGGTTTTGTTTAAGAAAATAAGGCTTGTTTTAGAACTCGTTCATATCCATTTTTATAGATTGTTCGATGTTAGATTGAAATTTAACTTGGATCCTCTTCCTAGGAAAAAATACTTCCAAGGATCATATAAATCCTACTTTATTTACAAGTGACTACAAACTAGGTGGACAAATATTGATTAAACATCGAATAGGTTCAGAAGTGCAACTACTAAAGTTATATTTTGATCATTTAATGAAGGGCCTCCAACAAGCAAAAATTTATAAACTAGCACAAATCAGAAAAGTGTTGATATCTCTCAATATGAGGTTCTTATCTTAGATTTTATGTAAAACACATTGATTAATAATTCCATTACATTTTGATAGCCTCTGAAGAGATTAATTTTAGAATCGAGTAAGCACTTGAGTATGATGCCTTCTCTATCAACCCTATTTAGTGCGAAAACAATTATAGTTTCTAGTGGGAATGTTGACAAGGCTTACACTATCCATTGCACCTTAAAACAAATCTTGATCTATAATTAGGTCCTATCCATTGTTATAGTTTGTTCAATGTTATATTGTAATTCAACTTAGTCTTCTTCCTAAAACAAAAGTCTTTTAATGATCATAGAAAACCCTACTTGATTTACAAGCGAGTATAGACTAAGTGGATGAATACCCATTAAACATTAAATAGGTTCCAAAGGGTAGTTACTAGAGTTGTATTTTGATCATTTAATGAACTCACTCCTACTAATGGTGCTACTACATCCAAAAGGGAAATAGGGCCTTGACCATTTTAATTTTAATTTATATTAATATATAAAAATAAATGTTAGAAATTGTCAAAATAAAATCTATTTTATTTTTATTTATTGTTTTTATTATTATTGGCAAATAGTTTTTTGAAAGGGACTATACCCTTGAGTATAAAAGATGGCCTAGGAGCCAAAATAGGAATGAGAACCAGAGAGAAACGGATCAGAATCCAAATGTGACAATGAAGCTCAAAGTATCCAAAAAATAGCTACCCAAACGAGACAAAACAGCAAAAATACTACAAAAAAGCAGTAGAGAGACCGCAAAAAAACAACATAAAAACATACAAGAACAGCTAAAGCATCTACAACTAATTTTTGGTAGCTTTTTCAATGCTGGTCTTGATATTCTTCCAGGAGTGGAACATACCCAAAGTTGTCATGTGGGCAGTGTCAGTATTATCTAGCTGCTCAATGGTCCTTTTGCTTTCCTTATCGTTACCCCAAAGTGTTGCCGGAACATCGCTGAGGTTGGAGACACTTTTGACATGTTGCTCAATGAACTCCTCAATCGCCCTAAAGATGGCCATGTTGTAATCATGTCGAGTTTTGGCCTTCCCTAAACGGGAGTCTAAGGAGTTCAGCTTCTTGTAGATATCATCAATCTGGCTGCTATCAATATCCACCTCCTCCTCCTTTTTCCTCTTTCCTTTCTGTTTAGCCAAGTTCTTAACCTCATCCTTCAACAGTTTCATATCAGCCTCTAAGGCATCCAGACTTTTTGAAGAGCTTTCCATATGCACATCCTGGGGACTGGCACTGCTAATATTCAGAAGGTCATGTGCAATATCAATTTCATGAGGCCCCTTCTCCACAGCAAGAGTCTCAAGGTTAAGCTTTCTAGAAGCCCTGGTAACCGGTTTGTTTGAGGTGGAGGTGAAGTGGGGGGTAGAAGCAGCAGTAGGGGGAATGGAAGAAGAAGCTTGGACAGCCAGCAGGGGGTGACAGTAGCGGTGGAGGGGGCAGAGAATGGAGAAACAGGGCCGGCAGCACCAGAACCTGACAAAGGGGGAACCGAGCTAGGAGAGGATGGGAGACCAGGATACTTAAGAAGACAACATTTATGAAGTAGCAAAATAAGCCCTTGGTGTAAAGGAACCACCCGGGTATGCTTCTGAAACTCCAAAATGGAGCACTCAAGAGAGTTCAATAAGTAATGGGGAAAAAAAACCAAGCAATTCCTACGGAAGTGGTTAAGAAAGATAAGATGTTTAGCAGGAACAGTGAAAAACCTTCCTTCCAAGGAGATGAACCATATCATCATGTGAGTAACCTCATCATAAGGCGGAGGGATCGAGCTAACAAGCAGGCCCACTGTAACATAGATCAGCTTCTCATATCCCTCCACAAATCTCCTCTCTTCAACATCTCTGTTGACCCTTTTGTTAAAGAAATGGTAGCCCTCCAAACTAAAGCCGGTGCTTCAGCAATAAGTTCTTCATTGACCAAGATCTTCTACCCCCCATATTCAACAGTTCGATCCTTCCATTCCTTCGCAAAACACACAGAGATGCTTTGATCATGCCCCTGAACCTTCTCCATGAAGTTGGTGATGCCACCCTTGTTGAGTATGCTCCATAGCTCAATATTATCCTTCCAGTCCGGGTCCGCACTAGGCTCAATTTGGCAAGGGGGTCCCCCCATCTTCTCTGTGCTTAACTATTTGCAACAAATTCCCAAATTCTTGTGAGCACTGGAACCCTTCCGCTTCTTGCTATTGTAATCCACACAATATTGGAAATGAGAGCCGTTGCTTTTCCCACGAATGGCTGTGTGTCTACTGATCTGAGTCTGCGTTGTTATAATAACTTTTGAGGTAGGGATTTTGGTACTTGTTAATAACTTTCTGACATTGTAGTCCTCTTACACGACTGCCACTAATTGTCATTGTAAGAGACTTATCGACATAATTAATAACTAGCACAATTTTTATAAGATTTGTATCGCAAAAGTGTTCATATCTCTCAATATTAAGCTTTTATCTGGGATTTTATGTAAGACACATTGATTATCAAATCTATTACATTTTGATATCTTATGAAGAGCTTAAATTTGGAATTTGGTTTTGAAAATTTGATGCCTCCTTTACGAAACCTATGTATTATGTGAATAGTTATGGTTTCTGATGGGAATGTTGGCAAGGATTGTAATAACTATTTAACCTCACGAGTATGATTGCTAGTTGTAATATATTTCACAAGGTTCTTTGAAATTTATTGAAAAAGTTTGAATTTTGCCAAACTTTACTCTCGTCAAACATGAACTCAAATATTATCCATTATTTTTTCATAGGAAGTTTTTGATACGAATTTGCAATATTTTACAAATGTGTATATATACATATAACGAATGAAAGTGGTGGAAAAAAGTTCTTTCCACTCTATCCCTATGAAATATTTATGGATTTTGTTTCAAAGACTAAAAATGATAGAAAAATTTGTTTGAGCTTTAAAATGTTTTTTTCCTCAACCTTTATCCCTTGACGAACTTGATCCTCTTTATAATGAAACATGTATGTTTGGCATGAAATGTGTATGTTTGGCATGGAATCAGCTGAGTTGAACATGTATGCTTGGTTTGAAATCCATAGAGCTAAACGTGTAAGTTTTGGACACCATACATCAAAATTTTGTTAACTTAAAATATTACCCGATGCAAGAAATTTTTTATTTTGATTTTCTTCCCATCACCAATAATATTGTAATATTTTGGGGCTGATGGTGTATAATTCTATGTCTATGATAACCAATTTGAACGAAAATGAATTCAAAGAAAATATTATTGAAATATCTATCTAATAAAACTAATTTTAAATTAAAAAATCACAATTTAAGATTAGTAATGACCATAAACAGATGTAAAAAACACTTTCATTATTAAAAAAAACATAAACAGATTTAGTGCTGAAATTAGGTAAAAATGACATATTTTTAACCTGTGGGATTTCCTCTCATTTCTTACTAAAGTTGTAGGGTTTTTCTGGGAAAAAGGTAGGCCTATTACTTGAAGCGGATATTAAACAATGAAAAATACTTTTGCAAGTGTATCTCAGGTCCGTGACCATCCCTTATTGGGAAGGTATCCAAATATTTAAGAATGGAAGATGGATGTATAAAAATTATAAAGGGATAAAAACATGAGATGTTGAATCATGGGTTAAAGTTGATGAATCTTTGCATGTTTTACATGATTTTGATTGTAAAATACCTATAATTTTTGTAATAATCGTCAAGGATGACTTGTATATTTAAAATATAACAGTCAATTATATTCAAAATATATAAATATATATTAAAAAAGTTAAATAAAAAAATATTGATCTCTTCTATATTTTATTCATAGTACATAAATCTGATTTCTTTTATGTATCTTTAAAGGGTAATATTGTAAAATTAACATCACCTAAATTTTTTTTGACAAACATAGTTGGCCATTAAATTTAACCCATGTGCTATATCAACATATTTTTCTCCAATAGACCATGCTGGAAAAGATAAGTCTAATTATTTAGTGTAACTAAGAAATGGATGTCTATATGTTTTTTATGATTTTAACTATAAAATACTTGTAAATTTTGAAATATATATCTTGCATATGTATAAGTAGAAAATTGTTTGATGAGTATAGGTGACTGTAAAATTTAAATCCAGTAAAATATCTAAAAGAGCATTTCAAGAACAATATAACCTACCTTACTCCTTTTTGAGATTTCATTCTTTGCCCTCTTTAATATTTCATAATCTACAAATTTCATAACTTACAATAATTTTTCCATGGTTACATGATGTAACATGTAATTTTGTAAAATAGTATGTAACTTTACAAATCTAAATTTAAAATCAACACCCCACGTTCCAAGTTTCCAAGACCAATGTCTCATAACTCAATGATTCATTGTATAAGAAAAAGAACACATATTACAATATTTCTTGTGATTAAATCAAGGATGACATCAATGTTGAGTGACACTTTAAAATAGTATCAAATTATAATTATTGAACAAGTCTACACTATGGTCAAGCCTTATCAAATTTCAATCCTTTAGAAATAGAAAGTATCAAATGTAACTTGTAATTAATTTAGTTATTTTACACACATTTTATATTCTGATTCTCATAAGGTATTTAGATCAACATGTATAAATTTGTAATCAATTTCCTATACGGATTAGTTCATAGCAATGGCTAGTAGGCTGTTTATAAATTTATTTTTGTTAATTGAAAGGAATTGGTAGTGCTATGAATTCTAGCATTATTGATTTTTTGTTTTCTAATATATCAAATCTTATCAGCCTTGAATGAATTCATATAATGATTAAATTTATTTCAAATTCCAAGAGTAAAATGTCGTATAACATGAAGCAAGGTTGTTGAGTTTAGGGGGAAGAGAATTGGCTTTCCTCTTGGCATATTGGGAATGGTTAGTAAATGGAGAAAAATTGTAGTTTATATCTTATGGACTTTCAACAAGGCCTAAGAAATTCATGGATAAAAGAAAGCTACACTTAGTATGAAAGAAAATTAATATATTTGACAAGAGTTTGGAATTAGTTTATAATACATTATCTTGTAATTAGTTGGAGCCAATATACCTTAACCTACACTTTTTTGTGCTCAAATATAATCACTCATTGAAAAATATATTCTTCAGTTTAAGACATGTGTAGTGGTTTTTATATTGTCACCTAAATTTTGAATATTATAATAATTTTCCATGTGGAAGGGATGGTTGAATATATTCCTTGCACATTTAAATTTGGACTAGCTCTTCAAATTTGACCATTGAATGCATCCGTTAAGGCATCTAGATGGGATGTTATGTAGGGTTGTTTTCATACATTTAATAACTAGGTACATATAAGTTTCTAATTGAACGATGGAAATATTTAAATGCATGCCTTATTTTGAAATTTTACCAGTATGCTATATTAATTGAGAAAACGTTTCCTGTCAAAAGAGCCTCATGTTGTAAAAATGAAAGGTGTCTCATGTCAGAATAATGAATGAAATTGAAAATGTGAATAAATTTTGGTGACATGAAAATTGCAATGTTAGAATTACATTATGAAAGTACATGTGTGAGAAAAATGGAAGGTTCCTAGTGTCAAACAAAGGATTGATAGTTAGGTCAACATGGTTTCACATTGTTAGACTCAGATAATTTGGGTTTGGTAGAAACAACCATGGGAAATTCAAATTTGTGAACTCTATTAACATAAGGTAGGCGTTAGATACTCATAAATTGATAAAACAATGAATATGGAGAATGGATTACCTCACATTCTCCCTTAAAGTAAAAAAAATTAATATGGAGAATGGGTGGCCTCCCATTCTTTGTCAAAGTAGAAAAACAACGAATATGGATAATGGGAGGCCTTCTAATCTCCTTGAAATTGAAAAATGAATCAAGAGGGAGAATAGGAGGCCATCCATTCTATCTCAAAGTGAGAAAATGAAGAGTGAGAAGAGGATGCCTCCATTTTCCCTGAAATTTCAAGGAAATGAAGATATAGAATGGGAAAGTGAAATATTTTCAAGAGGGAAAATAGGAGAAAAAACTCAAGAGATAGAATAGGAAAGTAAACAAGTCAAGGGAGAGAATGGGAGGCATCCCATTCTCCCTCCAAGTGATAAAAATGTAGAATGAGAATAATCTTTAACCAATATATGTATTTAACACTTGAAAATATTATATGGTGCCCCATAACTTAAATTTAAATTTTTTGTTACCGATTTAAAAAAATTGAAAGCTGATAATGATAAATTTGGTCATCAACATTCACATGCTTAGGAACCAAAATTATCACAATTAGAAATTGATAATCACACAATGGGAAACCAAATTTCATGTTTATAAAAAAATTAATCATGTTATTTTAAGTCTAGATTTTTGGTGCTTTTTCCAAATTTTATGAAATGGTGGTTGTACTCTTTTTTAACAAAGGTCATTAATTTATTAATAAAATCTAAAGAGTTTATTTTATTTTCTTGTATTCATCCAAGTTTTCAAAATGGGAGTTTTATCATATGACACCTCCTTGCCCCCATAATTAGTTGCTAGCCTCAGGAGCACATAGTTCTTATGAAACAAAAAAAATCATAGGATACTTAGTCAAAATAATGATGGCTATTGTTTACGAATATGATATTCTATTTCCTAAGTAAAACTATCCACATCACAGGAATTCCATTTAATATTTACTTCTTTATTTTATCTATTTCTTAAATGTCTAGTTCATGCATCCATAATTTCTTCTACTTCTATTTTAAATTTAAAATCAGAATCTATAGTTATGTTTTTCAATAAAAAAACATGCTCAACATCATAAACATATTTCTTTAGTAAACTAACATGGAAAAAATTATGAATTCTTTACAATATCAGAGGTAAAAAAATTCTATAGGATAATTCTCCTATCCTTGTTATAACTTCAAAGGGAGCACAAAGATAAGGTGCTAAATTAGCATATTTCCCAAGTTTTAATGAACTACGATTATGTTTTACCCTAAGGAAAACTTGATCACCTACTTCAAATTATTGAATGGATAGTTTTAAATATTACCCAATTTCTATATCGGTCTAGATAAACTTGCATGTTTTCTGTGGTATTGACAATTTCCTCCATTTATTTTAAATCATCATTTTCATACCATGACCTATGAACATGATTATAACATGAAATAGGTGTTTTAAAATTTATTACATAAACCTCTTCAAAGGGAGATATTTTAGTAGCACTATGATAACCTTGATTATAAGAAAACTCAATTAGATGTAAGAAATTTCCATAATTCTCAAGTTTGTTAGAAATGTACATCCTCAACACGTCTTCCAAAATTTAGTTAAGCCTCTTAATTTGTGCATCCAATTCAGGATGATACGCAATACTAAATCTCAAGCTTGTACCAAATTATTCAATTGAATATTTCCATAAAGAAGAAGTAAATCTTGGGTCTTTATCTATTAATAGATCTTTGGGAAGACCATGTAAGTGAAAATTTCTTCAAGAAATAAATGGGATATGTTCGAAGCAAAGTTTTTTATTTTCATAGAAAAATGAGTCATTTTAGTTAATCCATCTACTACCACCAAAATATCAGCATGACCATTTATAGCTTGCACTAAGCCTATAATAAAATCCATACTTACGTATTCCCATTTTTGGTTAGGTATGACAAGAGGATGTAATTTTCCAGGGTTACTACATTACTTAGTTTTCACTTTTTGACATGTTAAGTACTATTTAGTATTTTTGAAAATGTATTGTTTCATATTTGGCCAAAAATAATTATTTTTAATGGATAAATATTTTTTCTTAAAAACTAGGATGGCCAACAACATGTATCTCATGAGATTACTTTAAGATTTGTTGTTTAAGGTCTGGAAAGTCTGCACTACACAGTCTACCCTTATAGTATAATAGTAAATTTGTTTGAATTATAAATAGAGTGAATGTATCATTTAGATGAACACTAAAATACTTATTTTTTAACCCTTAATAAAGTGCATGAAATTAATTGTTTGTAGGTAAATTAATTTTAATTTCTTGTACAAAATTACTTATTTCAAGTTTTAGGGCTCTAATACCAAATTGTAATACTAAATAGAGTATCAACTACTGCATTTTATTTTCCTAGAGCATATTTTATGTCAAATTCATACTTTCTTAGCAATTTTACCCATTTTTTCTCTCATATTTAATAATGGTCGGGTAAAAATATGTAGTAATCCTCTAGGGTCTTTTTTTAACATAGATTTTCCCCTAGTAAGTAGTGTATAATTTTTTTAAGAGAATGGATAATCCCAAGTAATTAAAAATCACGTGTATGATAGTTCTTCTCAAAAGGAATTAATGCCCTATACTCATAACATACTACCTTGTTATCTTACATCAATACCCTACCTATACCAGAACCACAAGCATTGGTGACTATCGTGAAGATTTGGAAAAATATAGAATACATACAATAGGTGCAATCATGAGAGATTATTTTGTTTTCCTAAAATCTTGATCACATACTAAATTCTATTAGTTGGGATTATATATTTATTAGTAAAATCAATTAGGGGAACAACTATTTTAGAATATTTTTAAATAAATATGCAATAAAATCCTAACAGTTCGAGGAAACTTCATATTTCATAAATATTATTTAGAATTAACAACTCTCACATAACTTTAAAAGTTTGTGGATACGGAGATATTATATTTTGAGAATCATATTTACAAGGTAAAAAAATCAATTTTAAATAATTCGTATTTTCTCAACTTTCTATATAATTTGTGTTTCCTCATGGTTTATAGAACTAATATAAGGTATTATTTATGGTATTTATAATTTTTAGAATGTACTAGAATAAAATTCAAGAAGATAATCACAAAAAAATCCAAGAAGGGTATGGATACATGTACTAGAGTCATAAAAGTGATTAGTGTATTTATTAAACTAAAGGGAATGACTACAAGATCATAATGACCATAATGAAGATCTATTTTGAAAAGTAGTTTTGAAAATTCCAGGGTCTTTAATTATGATTTGGTGATAACCACATCATAAATCAATTCTAGAGAAACATTTCTCATATCTTAACTAATCTTAAAAATCATTAGTGTGAGTTAAGGGTTATTTATTCTTAACGGTAAGTTTGTTCAATTTTTGATAATCAATGCACAACCGCATAGTACCATCCTTATTTGTAACACATAATATTGTTGTAACTTGAGGAGAAACACTAAGTCTAATGTTTCCTTGTTCAAGTAATTCAACTAGTTGTATCTTGATTTTGGATAATTTAGTAATTTATTGCTTGTAAGGTGCTTTAGGTACTGGCTCAACACTGGGAATCAAATTAATGACATGTTTTATGATTCTTCAAGGAGGTATTTTTTCTCTTTCTTTGGAGAATACATCCATAAAATTGTATATTGTTGGTTTAATGCTTTTATCCATTTTAAACTTATCAACTTGTTATGTCACCTTTTGCACAAAAAGCTTTAAAATTATTTATGATTCTCCTTTTTAGTTGTACAACACAAATGGTTTTAATATTGATACATATCTTCTCACCTTATAGGGGTTTAAATAATCCATTTTGATCACCTATGAAAACTTGTTTATTTTCACATCTTATCAATGCATTTTTCCTTTATAGCTAATTCATTCCTAAGATAAAATCAGATTGATTGAGGTTTAGAATGTGAAATCAACCCATGATTTCAAAAGCACCTAATTGAAATTTTAGTTCCTTAATGAAAACTCCAATATATTTATCTATTCTTCCATCAACCATCTCTACGGCTATGGGTTTGATTTCTCTAGTAGACAATTTTAATTTATATACTAATTTATGAGAAATGAAACTATGAATACTACGTAAATCAACAAGAAGAAAAATATCCAGACCCATTATGGATCCTCTAAATATGCTAAGGATATTTGTAAATCTATTTTACTTATGTAAAAAACAACATAAACTTTAATGTTTTGTGAAATTTTAGTTTTCAAAGTGTTGTTTAATTTTGAATCCTAGGTTCTTGTCAGAAACCATTAGCATAATGGTTTTCTCCACAATTCCAAACTTTGACTTCAAAATTTGATTAATTTTGAATGTCCTTATTTCTATTCTTTTGAGAATTGTTCATATTAGTATTCTTATATCGGGATATTTAAGAAAAGTGCTCTTCTTGTCATTCTAATTATCAAAATGAAAGGAATTATTTAATTTTTTTATATATTCATTCTTCTTCTTTAAAATGTTGTTATACTTATGGAAGGGCATCAATCTTCTCCAACTCGCTCTACCTTTGATCACTAGTTTTCATCTCTACTGGTCTACCTTCACTTAGGGGCTCATGTGCCTCTTACATAGACCTCATAGTTTCGATTCTAATGGGGACCCCAAAGGGTATCCTCCTAGAGCTTTTTAGGATCCCTATAATTCACATCCAGGATGCAGATGTTGATGCTTTGATATCCATGCTTCCGGATGGATCCCTTATCTTGATATATTGTCATTTCTATACTTTTATATGAGAATATGCATAAATATTGACATTTCTAAACTTTTTCCTAACTCTATATGTTTCAAATCAAAAACAAATGAATGAACACAATATATGGACTATGAAAATGTCTAATTTTACTATCATAAATACCAAAAACATGGTCATTTTGTGTTCCAATTCCGTGAAATGAAAAACCAAAAACTCATGAAGAAGAAGGCTTTTCCAATCCTAAAAATTAAAAAAAACAATTGTAAAAAGAAGTGGAGCAGGGCAACGATAGGGTTCATTTTAAGAAGCCTCTGGTAAATTAGAGTTGGAAAATCCCTGATGAATATACCTGGAAGAACTTTTTTCTGGAAAGGAGAATTTTCCTAGTTTTTTAGAATGAAATTTTCACATGATATTTTTAAAGTGAGAGCCAGGGTCTTGAGGCAAGTTTTGTTGAAGCAGATGTAAAAAATATGGTTTTGTTAATGCATCATTGTCAGATGAAAACACAGCTTGTTAATGCATGTCAACAACATTTGTTTCTTTTTGTGATAACAAGGTTTGTTGACGTGTGTCAACAACCTTTTTTTGTCATGCATCAACAAGAATTGTTGTCATGCGTTAACAAACCTCACTGTCACATGACAAAAAAATGTTGCTGACTTATGTCAACAAGTCTTGTTGTTGTGTAAAAACAATATTTGTTGACATATAATAACAAGGGTTGTTGACGCATGTCAACAATTCCTGTTGATGCAAAAAAATAAAGGTTGTTAACGCACATAAATGAGAATTGTTGACATGCATCAACAAGTATAGTTGATGCGCATCAACAAGGGCTCATTGTCACACATCCACAACTCAAAAAACCCTAATTTTCCCTTATAAATACCCCACCGCACCTCATTTTCACGTTCACACTTCCTGAACCCCAAATATTTTTTCCATTTTCCCAGTGTGTTGGCTAGTTTTTCTGCACAGCTGAAAACCTAGGCAGTCATGAGATAAATCTCCCTTATTTACCAGTGAGGCTCTCGTGTAAGATTTTGTCAGTTATATGTCCTAATATCTATTTGTTGGTATTAATTTAACTATTTAGCTCATGAACCATAGGTAGATAGTTTTGCAGCAAGTAAGCAACTGTAAAAGAAAGGAAAAATATGTAGAAGAAAAAAAAATAGGAAATGGGACAAAGCAGAGAGGATGTACAACCCAAGCAATAGTTTACAGAGTTGATTACATGCACATAGATTAAAACACATAGATCATTAAACACAAAATTCAAAGAAAAGGAAACTTTTAGATCTAGATCTATAATAACACAAAGTTTATGAATAGATCTAGAAAGAAATAAGAAGCAAAATGAACCACTGACACCAAGTTCTCCAAAAATATCTTCTCTATTCCTATGCTTGCAGAAATAAGGGGTTTCAGCTCAAAGTCTGGAACACAAGAATGCTAATTACAAAATTCTGATCCTTTAACCTGTAGGTTCTTCCTCTTTTTATAGTGTATAAAGGGCAATAACAAATAAGAATCTTTAAATGAATTATTTCATGCAGAAGATATGAAAGGGAAACACCTAGAAATCTTCCTCTTGAAATTCCTCTTTGCATGACATGCATGATTTATAGCTGAAAAATAGAACCTTATATTTTGTATGTCTGCCACCTATTTCCAAGTAATTGACTTTTTCAAGTAACGACTTTTAAACCAATCACTTAAGTTTTATAATTTAATTGATTTCTCAATTACTTTGTCGAAGAAAATAAAAGATAGAGGAAAAGAAATAAGAAGAAAGCTGCAACCCTCCCAGGTTTGTTCTTCTTCCATATTCTACATGTGGTTGACTCTTTTACCTTTGATTCTTGCCAAACTGGATCTGGAAGCTATGCATGAATGTGATTTTCTTGTGGGTATTTCCTTTGACATGTCTTCCCTTATATCCTTGAAGATTTTGTAATTCTTCTTCAGTACATGCACCAGTGCAATGTTTGCCATAAATAATTCAGAAAAAACTCATCAACTTTTATTTAAAATTACATATGAGCAATTTTAAATTCTAGAAAGCACTCTGGGTGAATGCAAATACAAGTAAATTTAATGAAGGCTTCAACTGGAAGATTGGGAGCACATACACAAGCTTATGAAGTGAATTCTCCATGCACTGATTTCTACATGAGCTGCGTTAGAAACAAGAGGACAAAGTTTTACCGGAAGCCTTTGCAATTATGAGAGTTGAATCTGTCAATCAAATTGGTAATATGTTCAGGGCCTATGTCTATATCATTGACTTTAGAAAATATGGAAGCTATGCATGATTATTCTGATCTTTCTCTTTCATCATGCTTCAACATGGCTGGAACAATCTTTGTCTGAGCTCTTTTTCTTTTAATTCTGCCAGAATATCTTGCAATTGGATCAATTTGTACAAATCTGAAAAATTCTTCAGATTCGAAAGATATATTCAATGTATCTGACATTGATTTGAGCTCTTGTGATGAATACCTATAATTAATTCAGACAAAGATGGAGTCCATGGCATGAATACTTGATTTTTATCACCAAAATCTACATATAAAGCATGCTGCCCTAAAATTTGAGGTTTTGCTTGCATGCAAAGCAAGAAAAAATATTATTTAATTCACCTGGGCACATATACCAACATGTAAATGCTTAGAATGACCAAAATTAGGCTATTCCAACCCTAGGCGCCAAAACTGAAAGCTTCTCGGTGGTGGAAAATAAAATTTAATACAAAATCCTCCTTCTTTTGGTGCCAAAACCTGTCTGGGCTGCAATCCTCATAAAAAATAATTAATTTCTTCTTTATTATGGCATCCCATGCTTATATAATCCTCAACATATTATTTTTAAGAATTTCCCTTCCTATTTCTGGCAATTTAATTAATAAACAATCATGTTTATTCACCCAAACTGGGCACCCACTTATGCATGTTGCTGGTTACTTTTAAATAAATAAATTTTATTTATTTTTATTATGCATCCTTGACTTCTCTTTAGCTCTTCCACTTGCATTGAATTTCCTTCTATTTATGGTGCCAAAATTGGGTGAATGAACCATTAATAAATATTATTAAATGCATTGTTATTCACCCAAGGTGGGTTGCACTTTTTGGCAAGAGGAATTGCTAAAAATAAGAAGTCAACTTGATGGAAATTTCCACCCTGCACTACAGCTCCAAAAATCCCCTCTTCTACTTAAGTTATTTGAATTTCACCATGGGAATTTTTACCCTGCAAGGCAGGTAAGAAATTCTTGCTGGTACTTTAAGTGATTTTTCTTTTATTTTATAATGGGAATTTTCACCCTGCAAGGCAGGTAAGAAATTCCTGCCTGCCTGCTGCCTCTAATTTTCCCATTACAACTTAAGTGAATTTGACTTCATGGGAAAAAGTACCTTGCAAAGCAGGTAAGAAATTCCTTCCTTCTTGCCACTACTAAAAATGCCATTGCAACTTACACTCATTAATTCTAGAAAATGCGACTTGCCTGGGAGAGCCTTTTTGTGCATGACTTCATCTTTTTTGGTCAGAAGCTTGAATTTTGAGGTTGATTCCTTCTGGTGCTATGTCGATAGATGATCTCTAGATGATTCAAGAAATTAAACATACTATACTAGTGAAGGAATTGACCTAGGGGAATTTCACAGAGAAACTGCGGAGAAAACCAAAGAAAAACGTAAAAGAAACAAATAAAAGCGAAAAACGTTGCCAAAATTCATAGATAAAGCTCTGAATTCATTCTTGGTGAAAACCTTATTGAGATGAGTGAATACTGGCATGCAAAACTTCAACATGATTCAATCGTTGCACAATTTACTTCAAACGAGGCTTTATTTATTTAATAAATAATTAAATAAAACTTAGCGGAGGGATAAAGTTAGTTTCAGCATCTGGGTATTTTTTGAAATTGGCTCATATGATTCATTGGGAATATCTTAACATAATACAAACATCTTCTGGCAATAAAAATATGAAAAGAACTGTTATTTTAAAAAGCACGAAAAAATTTCAAATGGGTAGTCTCATATTTCAGGGTGAAATCTGGGGACACCATAGTGAAAACAACTATAGGTATTGTATGTTAACACACCAACCGAACACAAAGAAAAATCCACGTCTCCAAACTCCAATCAGGCTCAAGTACTTATGGCTGCCAGTGCTCAAGCTCAAGATCCAGCAGAAAATCAAACTAATCAGGCATTGGAAATCCCCCAAGCCCTACCCAAGGGTAAGATTAAATAAAGGAGCTTTATGTGCCCCCACATTTATATAGTTTTGTAAATGAATGCAAAATTTAAGGAATCTGTAGAAGCATGTGAATTTGAAGGGCTTGTTAGCATGCCCCAGTTAAAGATTGATAATGACATTCTTAACTACCTTCTCTCCTCGTACAATACAAAATACGGTAATTTTACTGTTACTTTGAAATATGGTTGTACATTCAGGTTCAGTACAGATGCAACTGATATTCATCGATTGACAGGTCTTCTGTTTAAAAATTCAGCCATAATAACAAGCAAAGAAACTCTCATTGAAGAGGATATGATTTACCTCGAATCTTGTTTCAATTTCCATGTTGATTGTACATGTAACCTGATTTTTCATTTGAAATATTTTTATTTTGATATGAATTCAAATTGATATTAATTCCAAATTCAAATGAATTTTTTGCAGCTCATGTCAACAAATCAAGATGAGGTGTGGATACAAATGGAATTGCACACCACTTTCTTGCTGCAATGATTTATTTTTTTCAAGCCATAATTGTTTTGTAGGGTCGGCAAACAAATATTCCAAATTGGGCTATTGCATACATTCTTGCATTGATCGAAAATAAAAAATTTGATTGGTGCACATTTTTATCTAATAAGATAAAAACTGACATTACAAATGCAACACTTTCTGAAAAACCAATTATTCATTCAACTACCTCCCTGGTCTTTATTACGAGGCATATTTTAATTTAAAATAAAAACCAACTCCCACATGCACGAATGACACAATGAAGAATTTGTCAATTCCATGTGAATAGCAACAAGTTAATAGTTTATATTTCAACGTTACTAAGGTTATTGTCATGATTTTTCTGTACCGTATACAAAGAAGATTATGTACTTCTGATTGAATCTTTAATGTATGTAGAGAATATTTTTGGAGGCCCTTCTATGAAAAAAAGTAACATCAAGAGGAAGAGGCCAACAACACGCTGAGGTGTCAAGAGATTCCCAATCTGAAATAGAAGTTCACTCATCACCTAACCCCTAAGAGTCTGCATTACTTAAATGAAAGAGACATAATACCCTTATTCTTAACATTCAATATAGGGTTTTTAAAACTTACCATTTACTATTAACCATTTACCATTTACCATAGTGAATTGACATGAAGTTCCTGCACTTGCAGGGGTTTTGGACTATACGCGTGCTTCTTAACAGGCATCACCAACTCACTTAGTCCAATCACGTGCAATTTTCGATTCTTAACCAAAGTAGTTTCAACAACACCTTGCTCCACCATACTAGCCACCCATATCTAAGACATAATCAATTCAAAATATGACATGATCACCCATACAACAAAAATTTATCCCTCAACAAGGTATAATTTTATTACTTTTGTGTAATTTTTTAATTGCTTTCATATAATTTAGTAGCTTTTGTGTAGTTTTTAATAGTTTTTCATATAATTTAGTAATGCTTTTGTTGATTTTTCTTGGACTTTACAGTACATAGCAATCCTTTTCCATCTATTCAAACAACAGCACCACCACGTCCTCCACCATTACAATTCAAAATGCCCACAAGAGGTTAAGGTAAAAAAGATCATTGGTAAATGTATGCTAATTCCTCCAACCCTAGCGGGACACTAAACATTGCCTCTAAATTTAAAATTCTGACCCTCTCTCTCGGTGGCTGGCCCAACGCAACTGGCATATCAGTTTTAAATAAGATAAATTTATATGAATATTATTTTGGAATTGATAACAATGACCCAACATGTTTTTTCAACACACATGATATGATTCAAGGCCACCAGGTATATTTCCATTTCAATGTAATTTATTTAACTTTTTTACATTTCAATTTCAATTTCAATATTTATTATTAATTTATTTTATCATAAATAGGATCAGGGTCCCCAAAGGTAAAAGAGGCAGTAGACGTTTCTGGACCCAAAATCCCCCATACCTCTCCATCGACACCATCCTCTTTAGATAAAGATAGTGAACAGTTACCATCATTTCCTTTGGAGAACTTGATTGGTTATGATTGTCAATCCCATATCAAAGAGTTTATTATAACTCATATCAATAAGCTCATAGAATGGGAGTGAATGGAAAATGTTTTAATCAATGAGATAATAAGTCGTTATGATAACCATTGGCAAAGGGAAAGTTTATATGTGGCATTCCAAAATCAACATGCCAAGATGGATGACTTACTCATCCAAGCAAAAGGTGGGACTATCACATATGCCAATAATTATAGTGACAATATTTTAGATAAAATATTAAACAAATTGGATAATATTCATGCTAAAGACCAGACGTATTTCAAAAAATGGTCGAAGCACAAAGATTTGCGGAAAGAGATAGAGAAGTTGTAAATATTATCAATTTGAAACAATATTTTTTATTAGTTTGAAAATTTCTTATTTTAGTAATATGTTTAATTGAGCTCACTATTTTTGTTGCAATTAAAATATGAAAATTTAAAGATTCAAGAAAATGTGTTTCAAGTTCACTTGGAAACCGCTAAGAATAGTTTATCCACAATGATAAAGATGAAGGAAAATATTATTTTTGTTAACAAACAAAACAATAGACTTAAGTGGATAATTAAAGAGAATGGCTTCGACCCTGATATTTTGTTCAAAGCAAAGGCAACTGCAGATCCTTCTTTGTTATCCCATGGAGATGCTACAAAGGAAGAAGAAGCAATCATAAAGAATCTAGACATTGCCGCAGAGGATATTATTAGTTATGGGATTATCCAAGAAAATAATATAGGAGGGAATGCCATTGGGGAAAGCGACACCGTGACAGAAGATGCTATAAAAACTCAAAAGGAAAGTGCCAGTGGGTCTGTGGAAATACTTAATGATTGAGAAAATAGTGACTAGTGCAGTGAGCTGTGGGTGTGGGGAACTTGAAAAATTGAAATATTTAATATATTGTCATATTGAAGAATGAAACTTTAATATTTATATAATTTAATGGTTTTACTTTTCATGTAATGGATTTTTATATGTTGTTATATTTACACATAGAAACTCTAGATTGTATATGGTGTTTATGTTTGATATTGATGTGATGATTACGAATATAATAGTGATAGATGCTAATGATGATATAGATAATCATGATTCATGGATGATGATAATGGATTTAAACATTAGGCATTATTATTTCTCTTCAAGTTAATACATAAAAATCTTCTCTCTACTTGCAATGATGATGACATTAGATGTTGATGATGACATCAGAATAGATATGGATGATGAATTGTATTTGGACATAGATATAGCTTCAAACATGATCATGGAAGATGATAAACTTTTTTAAGAACATTTAGAATGTGGTATCATGTAAAATTTGAACTTTGTATCAAGTTTCTTCACATTTAAACCTTCTCAAAATATTCTTCTCTCTACTTGTAATGATGATGACATTAAATGTGGATGATGATGAATTGTATGTGGACATAAATGTAGCTTCTAGCACAATTATGGATGTTGATAATGGATAATTGTTTTACTAAAATTTAGAATGTGGTATAATAAAGACATCTTAATACAGTAAAATATTCTTCTCTCTACTTGTAAAATTTGAACTTTGTATTAAGTTTCTTCACATTTAAACCTTCTCAAAATATTCTCTCTACTTTTAACGATGATGACATTAGATGTGGATGATGACTTTAGAATAGCTATGGATGATGATGAATTGTATGTGAACATAGATGTAACTTCTAGCATGATCATGGATGATGATAATGGATAATTGTTTTAAGAAAATTTAGAATGTGGTATGATAGAGACATCTTAATATAGTAAAATATTCTTCTCTCTACTTGTAAAATTCAAACTTTGTATCAGGGTTCTTCACATTTAAAACTTCTCAAAATATTCTCTTACTTTTAATGATGATGACATTAGATGAGGATGATGACATTAGAATAGATATGGATGATGATGAATTGTATGTGGACATAGATGTAGCTTAGATACTAGCACCATCAAGGATGATGATATTTGGCTAGATTTTCCCTACAACTAGAAACCTAAGAGGAAGATAAATCTCTAACCTCATTTTGGAATGAGAACTCAAACCATAGAGAATATTTCTATCAATTATGTACTCCTAATGGAAGGATATGTGGGTTGTAATTTAAGCTCCAGAATCTCATAACCCATAACTGACAAGTTTGTAGCATGGAAGATCTATAAAAAATTAAGTTTTTAGAATGTTGAATAGTTAGAATGGAGTGCAGAAGGATAAATTTTATGTGTAATCTTGATTGCAATCCTTTATAGAGCTTGGTCATTCACTTAGATAACAAACTATGATTCATGACAATACCCCCAAAATTAATAGCATGAAAGGCTAGACTTCTTCTAGGATATTAGACAGACTCCTTAGGTTTAGAGTTGTTTTCTTTAGGTTTACACAGAATTTTGAGATAGCATAAGGGGTGGACCATTGACAAAAATTTCTCTGAAAATCCCTTGCCTCTTATTTAGATGCAACTACTTCCTTTTAGAGAGGTGGAAGACTCGATGGTTTCAGCACAATTTAGAACTTCCTTAGTAATCTTGATTCACAAAATTGTTTCTTTAGGCATTTTGGCTCTGTCACTCTATTTACATCCAGTGTATAGATGAAAAAGGTAGAAGTAGGAAGATTTTCTAATGAATTGCTCACACTTGGAAGCTATGAATCAAGTAAGGCATGCTGGAAATCTTTCTTATCTCTAGAACTCCCCTTTGAACTGACATGCATGATGTTATGAACTGGTAAGATAAAACCTATAATTGTTGGAAAATCTTCCATCTATTTCCAAGTAGAGTTGACTTCTTTCAATAACTTGAAGTTACAAATGGCTCTCATATTAGCCACATTACCAAATTTTACAATCCTCCATTGATTTCTCCCTTATTTTGAAAGAGAAAATAAGAGTCATATTATTGTAGCCAAATTCTAACAAAACTTGATTTCACTTACAAATAATATGAACTCCTATCAAACTAGATCTCACTTCATCATTATTTGCAATAGTACTAGAATTTATCATATTTCCTAAATAGTGAACATTAATTGTTCTGACTCGAAGTTAAAGCTAACTAATCCTTTCCACTAACTCTGATTGTTTCCATTCTTGGTGTGTGGTAATTACTGGTTCTTAATAGATTAATAGATCCTACTATTCTTATTAAGTAGATAACATGCTTATCCTCAAAAAATCACCATAGAATTGCAAGAACCAAGCAATGCAACTAGATCCCTACATTGCAACAAGAGCCCTAAATTTATGACACTTTATAATGAACTAATATGGAACTTTATAATTATAGTAAAATTATCAAAAATAGAATATTTCCAAATTGAACTAGAGCTTGAAAAAACAAGCACTTTTCAAGGCACTCAAAATCGAGGATTTAGGGCCGAAAAACGTGCTGACAAACTTTCCCCAACTGATTATGCTCTACTATTTATCGCTGCGTTCCATCTCAAATAGAATAAAATTCACTTGGTTTAACCAAACAAATAAGATGAAATGGGGCACCCGAAGTTAAGCTATGACTACTAGGAAGTTCACTGTTAATGTTAAGCCCATCATATGACCATACCATATGACCAGAGGCTAAGGATTAGAATGAGTGTTTATACAACTTACTATTCTAGGGAATGTCTTGTTCTTCTAAGATAGTAACATCCAATTGCTTGATTCTAAAATGATTCACCACTTCAAAATAGCAGTCATGTGGATTTTCCCAGAAATAGAATGATCTTAATGATATCAACTGCGCTTGACATCTGCCAAAAAAGCTAAAGAAACAATATGTCTTTGAAACAGTCTGCTTACACGCCTCACCAAAAATGGATCTGTGACGCAGACTGAAAAAAATTTACATTGTGAATGCTACAAATAACCTATCTTCCAGCACTTATCCTAGAAATTTATTTCCTGTAGTTTCTTTCATGTCTGGTACGATGAGACAAACGAGTGCAATTTTTTGCATCAATAAAAAAGTAAAAAAAAACTAATTACCATTCATCAGAACTGGAATCAAGTTTATAGTCAATATTAGGGTTTTTGCCACCTTACAAATCTAATGGAGGCCTCTGTTTTCTACTATAAGAATGCATGCAACAAATGAGAGTACTGACAAATCCCATATCATGTAGATACCTATAATTTCTCCTTCTGATTCTGCAAAATAAACTTACAATATTTCTGACATTGAATCTCTTGCTTTGATCACCAATATGAGGAACAATAAAGATCGCATTAAGCTAAAACTCATTGCTAGATCAAACACCATTATCAATAAGCATGAAAGCCTGATTCCTTCACCAATAATCTTTACAAAACCTTTTGCCTTCTATTTTTACAATTTGATTGCATGCAACAATATCATAATATTATTATGGAATCTCCCTACACTGAAATACAATGAGAAAGGGCATTGCTTATATAGGTAATGAATAACAATCCTAAGAACCAATCAAGGTGCATAGATCAATGCTTCTAGGAAATCAAGGAAAGAACTAGTCATCCCATAGGGCATTTAGGATGAGAATGGACATCAAATTTTATGGCAAGAATAGATCAAGGAAAGAACTATAAGGCTAACAACTAGATGGGAATATTTTCCCTAATATCTAAATAAATCCAAATAAAAATATCCCATCTTTCACATAAGTGATTGAGGATAAATACAATGATGGAAAATAAAGTAACATATGAGAACATGAGCGTGAGGCTAAATAACTACTCTAACATAATTGCACTCATTATTATTCCAATTGCAACTTGAAATGATGAAAATTTAAAGATGTCAAGCAAAGGTGTTCCAAGTTCACATAGAAATAGCTAAAAATTCCCAGTTCCTATCTACGAACAATAAATTCCCATTGGCACTTAAATATTGTTTTGGTTAACAAACAAAACAATACACTTAAGCGAATAATTAAAGATAATGGATTCAACCCTGAGATGTGACTTGTATCAAAGAAAAGGCAGCTTCCCAAATCCTTATTGTGACATCCCATGAGATAGCTACAACTTTAGAAGTTAATTGTAAATAATCTAGACACTGTTGCAGAATATTATTATTTCTATGATTGGATTAAATCAAATAATAAGAAGGGAATGCACATTGGGGAAAGTTTCACAGGATAGAAGACGCTAGTAGAAAATCAAAAGGAAAGTGTCGATAAGTTTCACTCTGTGGAAAAAAATTAATGTCATTTTCTCAAATAGTGACTAGTACAATGGACTGTGGGTGTCAAGAACTGGACAAATTGAAACTGTGAAATATTTTCCTATATTGAATAATAAAACTTGAATATTTATTTACCTTTAATGGACTTTACTTCTTCATAATCTCCTGGATTAATCATGATGCTTGTTATCACCTTATATATAGAAATTAGTAGATTGTATATACTGTTAACTGTTTCATAACCTTAGGCTTGTGGAAAGGTTGGTAGGAATATTGAATAGTGCTAGATGAATAATTTGATGATATACATAATCATGATTCATGGATGATGATAATGGATTTAAACAAGCTGTAGGACATTGCTTGAAAAATTCTCTCCAATTAATATCAGAAAAATATTCTCTCTACTCAAGTGATGATGGCATTAGATGTGGATGAATTAGAATAGATGGATGATGATGAATTGTATTTGGACATAGATGTAGCTTCAAGCATGATCACGGAAGATGATAATGGATCAATATGTTTTAATAAGAACTTTATTGGTATGATATAGACATCTAAATACAATAAAACACTTGCAGATCAAGGTCTGACGATGGGAAATTGAGTGAACTTTGGCATCAGGGTTTTGTTCACATTTGGACCTTCTCATGATCTTCTTCTGGGGATATCTTGTAAAGATGATGCACATAGACTGTGGATGATAAAAACACAAAATGACATGTTACATATGGATGATGATTTAATTGTACGGGGACATAGATCCTAGCTTTCTAGGTGACAATCATCGGGGACACTAATGATAATGTATAATTATTTTAAGAAAATTTAGAATGTGGTATGATAGAGACATCTTAATACAGTAAAATCTTCTTCTCTACTTGTAAAATTTGAACTCTGTATCAGGTTTATTCACATTTAAACCTTCTCAAAATATTCTCTCTCCTTGTAATGATTTTGACATTAGATGTGTATGATGACATTAGAATAGATATGGATGATGATGAATTGTATTTAGACAGGATGTAGCTTCTAACACGATCATGGATGGTAATAATGGATTTAAATGATAATGTTTTAGAAAATTTGGAATGTGGTATGATAGAGACATCTTGAATACACTAAAATATTCTTCTCTCTATTTGTTAAATTTGAACTCTGTATCAGGTTTCTTCACATTTAAACCTTCTCAAAATATTCTTCTCTCCACTTGTAATGATGATGAAATTAGATGTGGATGATGACATTAGATAGATATGGATGATGAAATTGTATTTGGATAGATGTAACTTAAGCATGATAATGGATTTAAAGGATAATTTTTAAATGAAAATTTGGAATGTGGTATGACAGAGACATCTTAATACAGTATACAGTAAAATATTTTTCTCTCTACTTGTAAAATTCTAACTATGTATCCAGTTTCTTCACATTTAAAACTTCTCAATATATTTTTCTCTCTAGTTCGACTTGTAAATGCAATGTTTTTTGGGAAGATCAATTTTTACATGTAATTTGATATTCATGCCACAAATTTCAAACACTACATCAAAGCATTTTGCAAATACCAAAATAAATTAAACATGATTGTAAAAAAACAAGCTATGATAGGGTTTAAGGTACCTCTTGTCTTCTATATCAGTGTGACAAAGCATATGGAAGGAAGATGAGAAATCATCCTTCACAGCGAGCTAGACGACCTTTGATTCCAAAGAACTCAACATGAAAAATAGATTAGTATATAAATGGGTGAGTTTCCTGACAATGTTAGTCTTGAGAAGTGAGAGCTTCCTTGGATGGATGTCAACCCATATGTTTTCGATAAAGAAAATATGAAATATTGATTGAGAAGATGAAGGAAGAAATAGAAAGATTATCATTAAACAAAATTAAAGCAAACTTAGGTACCTCTTGTCTTCTAGATGAGTGTGACAAAGCATATGGAAGGAAAATGAGAAATCATCCTTCAGAGCGAGCTAGATGACCTTCGATTCCAAAGAACTCAACACGAAAAATGGATTAGTATATAGATGGGTGAGTTGTCTGATAATGTCAGTCCTAAGAAGTGAGAGCTTCCTTGGATGGATGTCAACCCATGTTTTTGATAAAGAAAAGATGAAATATTGATTGAGCAGATGAAGGAAGAAATAACAATATTAAAGAAAATTAAAGCAAACGAGAACATGTGCATGTTTGGACAATGAAAGTCTGGAAGAGAATAAGAGTGGTAGAATATGCAAATATGAAATTTTAAGGATTTACAAATTAGTATTCAACTAATGAATGTCGCAAGCACAACATCAAAGCAATTTGAAAAATCCAAAATAGAAATTAAATAAAACATTTTTTTTATAAATAATTGTATTTAAATAAATGTATATATATATATATATATATATATATATATATATATACGTGTAACATCTTCAATGATAACAAGAGCTGAAACAAAATATGTTAAAAAGCCTCCTCATAGTTAATATTTTCATATGTAGAATTACAATTGTGTTAAATCTAACTATAAAATTTAATATTTGAATCTATTAATATAAAATTGAATAAATAACAACAGTTAAAATGTAAGGTGAAAAACAATAAAAGTGAGGTCAAGGACATACCTATTTAAAGCTGAAACAATCCATTATTAATAGCTTCTTCAAATTCGATATTCACTTTTGAAGAGTTTGATGACGCACCAATTCTAGTCTCATCATTGACAACATTTGTACTTGTAGCTGTATTATTTACACCTCTTCTTTTGGCAAGGGAATTCTAATGCGCAATTTCTTTGTCAAAAGGAAAGGTTTCCAAGGAGTAACGAGAAACATAACACCTCATGTAAATTTCCATATTTTTATCCAACTTGTTTCTCAGTTTTGATTTTATAAAAGACAAAGCAGCGAAAACCCTTTCATCTTCCAAAAATCCCAAAATCATTATTTGACACAACTCATACAATTGGAAATATTCATGTATGTCTTCTAGTAACATAGTAATTTGATAGATTCCTTTCCAGAGCCTTGTAATAGAACCACTCTCATAAGGTTTGTCTAATAATTTATATTGGTTCCTCATTGTCGTTGCAAAATGTGTTGATTGAGACTTTAATAAATCAACATTCAGTACACCTTTGATTTCGATACCCTTGACCTCTGACGTCTTGGTGAAATGTTCCATTATTGTACCCATGGATTTATGGAAAAATTTTCTTACAAACTCTACACGAGCACCTTTAGTATTCCAAAAATTAGGATCCATCACACCCATTTCTTACAGAATTTTATCTTTGTTGAAACGTTCTCTAATTTCTGATGATAAGGATTCTGAATTTTTTATAAGTTTTATTCTTGTTTCAACTATAACAGAATCAAACAAATTACATGTCACAGGAACTTCTTCTTTTTCCAATCCTATAATATCTTGACATTTTTGCAAAATGTGCAGTGGTATGTCCCTCCCATTAACATTGATACAAAGGTGATCATGGATATTAAATCTCAAATAGTTACTGGGATTCTTAAGATCTAATAAATCTTTCCAATTATCAAAAATAGGTGTATCAAAACTATCTTGGGAAGTGTAAAAGACATCATGATTTTGACATACCATTTTTCTCATCCGTAGAA
Organism: Taxus chinensis; assembly: GCA_019776745.2. NCBI lineage: Eukaryota > Viridiplantae > Streptophyta > Pinopsida > Cupressales > Taxaceae > Taxus > Taxus chinensis. Next base: position 309,718,396 of record CM034156.1, on the reverse strand, counting down.
AATAAACAATATAGATTAATCTCCCACGTGCATGCTTCATCAATGTATTGATCTCCTGCAACATTGGAAGAATGCCAACCAATTTCAACAACGTCTTTAAATCAGTTAAATAGAACAACAAGTCCCTTGCCCTGTCAACTTCATGATGATATTTTTGCATGAAACTAACTAACGAAGGATACTCCTCACGAACTCTGCATGCAGGCTCATATAAAGAAATCCACCTTGTCTCAACATCCTTTAGAATTTTTTTGCCATATGTAATTCCAATTGAAATTTTTTGGAACTCAAGAACATGCTTTGGGATACTTTCCATATAGGAGTGAAGTTCTCTTATAAGGTCTTCTACCTTAGCAACATTTTCATAGTTGCTAACCATTTTATATGCTAAATTCATTCTGTGAGGCATACAGTGAATTGCTAGCATATAAGAGGTCAATGTTGTTTGCAATCTAACACATAGCATAGTTTAGAGGCCATGTATGAATGATGCACCATTTTCTCCAACGCATACCAACTTCATAGCAATTTCATAATAGGTCATGCTAGTAATATCTTTCAAATGAGAAACAACTATTTTATGTAGATTTTTGGCATTGCAATTTTCAACCATTTTCATAACACCCAATGGATGCGGTGTCTTTATATGATTTTATAAAGTATAAATGTGGATGTATACCCATGCATTTTTTTCAACTACTCTCACTTAATCAATTGAAAGAGAGATACACTTTGCATTTTTTACACTCTCTTTCAAATCTTCCTTCTCTATCATTGCCAGACATTTTACCATTTCCCATGCACTTTTGTCTGAGCAATGAGACTAAGGTATATTGTGCATTCCATTATATTGATACAAAAATTTGAAATCAAGGAAATCTGAAATTCAATATTCCTTTCTTAAGTATGTGAAATAAAGTAGATAATTGTATGAGTTTAACATGTAAATTTGATTGATTCATCTTACCAATTTGTGATGTGATCGTTCCTCCCTTTTCCACAAGATGTCTGCATTTTTTCTACCCTACTTCATAATCTACTATGTATTTAACATGCATGCATTATTTTTTAGTTTTCCACCTTCGTATTTTGTTTTTTTGGCCATCCTCCCCCATTACAGTCAAATACTATTTTCCACAGTGTTTTTCAATTGTGTCCAGCTTCAGTTACATTTTTTGATGCTATCCCATTTCCACATACATATTGTACATGTACATTCAGATGGGATATCTTTTGAATTAGCTAGCTGTATAGGTTTGATAAAAGGAAATTTAGCAGCCCAATCAAACTTGTATGTCCTCCCAAGTGTCCACATATTCTTGTTCATTTTCAATGTTTTACTTTTATGAGTAGAATTTTGAGCATTATCACAATCATCTGGTTTCCTCTTTCATGAACCAAAATTTGCATTTGATTTTTGTGTTCCATTTTTCTAAGTATTTATATGTATGATATCTTGATGCACTCTTGGTTTCACTTTAACAAGAATATATTCAAGATCTAACATGTCAATAGGAATATCTTTGAGCTCTGACATGGTATCATCATAGGCGTCATTTGGTTGATACTATGCAGAATGCATGTCCACTTCAATAATACCTTCCACATAGTCTGTACTTTGATTGATTCTAGTGGCAGTTGTATGGGTGCTAGTGGTTAAAGTATCTATAGCAACAGAGTTTCCAAAATACTTGAACCTGGACTTCTGAGGTTTTTTTGTTTCTTTTTGGGTCTTCTGAGCACTAGCACCTTCCATTGTTCTGAACCTAGCACTTTTTGGGTCTTTTGAGCACTAGAACCTTTGTCATGCATCACTAAACACACTATCACATGTCAAAAAAACTTTTTCGTGTGTCAAAACATATCATGGCATGCATCAATAGCCTTTGTGTCACACGTGTGAACAACCTCTGTGTCCTGTGCGTCAACAACCTTTATGTTGTGTGTCAACAAATTATGTGTTATGCGTAAACAACTACTATGTCATGCATCAGTAAACACTATGTCGTGCGTTAATAAACACTTGTGTCATGCGTCAACAAACACTTGTGTCATGTGTCAACAAACATTGTGTCATGTGTTAACAACTGCTATTTCGTGTGTCAATCAACCAAACCCTTGTCACACGTGTCAACAACTGATACCTTCTTGTCTAGCGTTCCAACAGAAATCCTTTATCGTGCATCAATAAATAACATTATTTACACATCAACAAATAGCCCTTGTCACCCGACTGCAAACTTAAAATAAATATGTATTGTGTATTGAATTGTATTTGTGCTTAGAGTTTGCAAGTTCATGGTACTTGATATGTTGATACCTCAACTAGTATTTAGTAGTATACTACCTCGACCCCGTAGGAATCACCTAGGTTTTTATAGGAGATGTTTTCAAATGTAGGTGAAGCCTACCCCTAAAAAAAATATACTATAATTTTTTTGCAAATAGGACACTGACCTGCTCTGAAAAATTCACCTTTTTAAATTTTCCTAAAATGGAATATTCGCCAAATTACTAATATTTTCCACTAAAAAAATCCCTAGGTAGTGAGCTCAGTTATGTGGAAAAATTCACCTAGGTGAATCCCACTTAGAATAAATTCAACTCTCGGGATTCCTTAGATGATTCTATTCCTGGTGCTGGCCTAAAGACAGGCTGGTATCAAATTGTAGCTCATAAATTGAAGATGGCGAGATCCTACAGTTTGAGGATGAAGAGGAAGAGAAAGGTGGAGATGATGTATGCACCCATGATCAGTTCAAATCCATTCTAAATAGCCAATATCCAAGATTTAAAAAAATTAGAATAATTATATAATGTCCTCAAAGTGGAAAAAATAATTAAAAGTAAGCCTGGTCACCCTCCCATTTCTAATTTGTGTAATTTAGAATCCCAAATCAACATTGGTAAAGGTATTCAAAAAAATATTCTAGAAATGTTAAGAAAGTCCTTTGGGGTAGATAAAGAAAATCAAACCATAAGTGATCAATCTCAAAATCTCTTGATAAAGGAAGGAAGAAAGAGGGGAAACCCCTCAAAATTGGTAAGAAGTCCCCAACTATACCTATTACCTGCAGTGGTAGTTCTAAACCCCATCAATGATAGTGTTATATTGGAAATTTTGGGGGCTTAATAGCCTACACAAGCATAGGCTTCTAAAATAATTTATTTTTTTATAATAAGTTAGATATCCTTCTTCTTCAAGAAAATAAGATGAAATCTTCTCAATCCAGCTCAGTATATTAGGGAATTTGGAAAAATAGTAAACATGTCTATAAAGATTCCATAGGCTCCTTTGGAGGATTAGTAATGATATGGAATCCTGAAAAATTTATTGGATCGTTAATTGATGATTGTTTCAATTGGCAAGTTGTTGAATTTAAAGTTTCGGATTCCACCCTAAATTTCATCTATACCAATGTTTATGGACCACAGAAAAAAATTGGTAGAGAAACTTGTTCACTGTCTCTTAAAATATTAATATATCTTCATCCTGATACCCTCTAGATGTTTTGGGGGATTTCAAAAAGATCATTTCACCTCTTGATAAAACTTTTGGATCATGTGTTATCTCTCAATTTTCCACAAAATTCACTCAATTTATTGAGGATTGTGAGTTAGTGGACATCACACCTAAAAATGGGAAATATATTTGGAAAAATAGAAGGCTTGGAATTAATTGTGTTGCTGAAAGACTAGACCGATTTATCATCAATGAAGACTGGATTTAAAAAATAAATTTGATGTAATATGAAATCTCTTGGGATGTGAGTTCTGATCAATGGCCCATATTTTTGTCTATGTCTCCCTCCTCTCCTCTGAATAGAATTCCGTTCAAATTTGAACTAATGTGGACTAAAGATACCTCTTTGAACCCCTATTTTTTGATTGGTGGAGTCTCTTAATTTATGGCTCCAAAAAGTATTAACTGGTCAAAAAATTGAAAAGAGTAAAACAAAATCTAAAGTAATGAAATAAACACACTTTTAGGAACATTTTCAAAAAGAAAGAATATATTAAAAACAAAGTATCTATCATTGAGAAGGAAATTTAGGATGATGGATTAAATTAATAAATAATAAAATAATAAGAAAATTTTATGGATTCCCTTAATCAATTGCTTCTTCAGGAAGAAATTCACTAGAAACAACAATCTCGAATCAAATGGATAAAAGAAGGAGATCGTAATACATGATTTTTTCACAAATATTATGTCATGTGAAGAAACTTTAATCAGATCTCCAACATCACTCTTCCCTTAGGTGAACTCATTTATGATATGAAAACTATTAGGGAGGAGGTGGAAAAATATTTTAAGGATCTTCTCGCTGACTCTAGTATGGATAGATCTTTAGCTAGAAACCAAATTCTTAGCCAAATATATAACATTATCACTAATGATGACAATGATATGCTGAATGCTCTGATTTCTGAGGATGAATTTAAATCTACCATCTTTTCTTTCAAACTATACAACACTCCTGGGCTAAAAGGCTTTCCTGCTGAATTTTATCAAGCTTATTGGGACATTGTTGGAAAGGATGTGGTAGAGGAGGTCCAGGAGTCGAGAGCCTCACAAGAACTCTTGAAGCAACTTAATTCCAATTTCATAGCATTAATTCCCAAATACAAAAAATTAAGGGTATTTTAACTCTTTTATCTACCTATTTCTCTCTATAATGATTCTTACAAAATCATTTCAAAGGTAATTTCCAATAGACTCAAAAGGATCATGTTATCCAAAATACTCCTTGAGTTATTTTGATAATTTGCACTTCTTATGGGATTTGGGAAAGTACAAATTGATAAAAAAATGGATAAATCCAATGTTGGGTAATTTATTCCTTCCTTGTTGAACCCCCTCGTTACCATACTTAGCTAAAAATAATAAAAACTGGGTCATTTGGGGAAAAAACAACCAAATCAGCCTTTGGAGAAACATGAGGAATTTTTCCTTCATTCCTCCTATTCCCTGCATTACCACATCATCCACATAAGATGTCAAGGAAATTTTTTCAAGTGAGTAAGATAAATAGGGAAGAATTTTCCCTTGTGGAAGTGTTCCACAATTCAAACAGTTCTCTGATCAGGTGATATAACTGACAAGGTAGAGGTGAGTGCAGAAAATTAGGTAAATTAGGTCTCATATGCACATAAGGAACATTTCACCGCTTACTCAAGTATTATGATCGGTAGATTCACCCACCCCAACATAATAGGTAATTAAAGCATCTTGTTACGACCCACAAGGAACTCTGTCATGACCCTCCCAAGATCCTGAACTTCAAATGATCATAACTTTTACCCTATAACTCCAAATTTAAAGAAATTAGACTTTTTGGAAAGGTCTCATCATTTGATTCCCCATGAAAATGAGTAATATTAAGTTTGGTGATGTTAGGTAGGTGAAAAATTTGAAATACAACCCATCATTAAAACATAAGTTCCAGGTACCTCAACTACCCTATTTGATGTGGTATGGTTCCCATTCCTTCTCCTACAATAAAAGTATCATGGGGGAATGGTCTTGGTAGGGTTCACATTCCCATTTTAAGAAATTTAATGCATTTAGTTGGTGGTTGAAGGTGGAAATCCGAGTTTCCCTATATTTTCCATCTTATCTCTTTCCCATCTTTTATATATTGTAAAATGATGCCCATTTGTAAAGGTTGGACTCTTTCGGAATGTTGGTGCATCATCTTACAAGTTTTACATGTATATTTTGAGTTATAGGCCTCAGATCTAGACCTTTGTAGGGTGATTATTTCCTTATTCATTCATTATAATGGAATTTTAATCTATTTGAAGTAATAAAATTCATGTTTTATGGATATATTCTTCCCTACCTAGTATTTTATTACATTTCCTTTCCTCTTCATCTACTTTCGGGTATATTGTGCATGTTAATTCCCCTTTTATAGGGTTTAGTTTTATTGTGCTCCATTGAAATGAGAGTTTGAGTGTTGTTTTGGAATGTGGCACTCATGTCTACCCTTTTCTGCTTCATCTTCCTCCCATTTTCACTTATCCCAAAGTGTATTTCCCCATCTTCTTGGTGATATCACCTTTGTTATCTGAGGATTCCCCCTTCTCACGCATATTTCTATTCCCCTGGTACCTTGGATTGTTAGAATAGGATTAGATAGTTGCATTTATTACTATAGAATTAATTTAGCATTAGGATAAGGTAGATGAACCAACCTTATATGGAGGTCTATATCAATTAACAACTCCCACAACTGGCGAGACAATCCCATGTTACCCAAAAACAATGATTTCTCATCCATTCATTCATGACAAATCAGAGGGTTCTATTTTATTACAGGAAACATGCTTTTTAAGTTGGATATGGAAAAATAATTTGACAAAGAAAATTGGGATTTCATCATGGCCATTTTGGAAAAATATGGATTCAATTCATTCTAGAGGAATTGGATCTTTTCTTGCATCAACTCACCTACATTTTCTATCCTAATCAATTGCAAGATGACATGATCATTTATCTCTTCCAGAGGTCTTCAATAAGGTGACCCTCTTTCTCCCTATATTTTCATTATTATGGATGATGTTTTCAATAGATGGATCTCTCAACTTAAGAACTCCAAGATTCTGTCTGGGGTTTTGATTTCCAAAAATACTCCCATAATCAATCACCTCCAATTTTTTGATGACACTCAATTGGAGGGGATTTATACTACAAGAGAAGCTACACCTTTTAAACATGCTGTAGATATTTATGAAGAGGCCTTGAATCAGATTGTTAACAAAATAAAGTTAAAATAATTCTTCTTCCACACAAACAAAAAAACCTAAAATATTATCTATAAGACTTTGGAAATCTACACAAGTTCCCTTCCTTGATCATATCTTGGAATTCAAATATTTTAAGGAAAAAAATCCCCAGATCTATGGAAAAACACCATTAAGAGAATCTTAAGAAAGCTTGATATCTAAAAAGGTAAGTGGATCTAATTTTGTAGTAGAATTGAATTAATTTCATCTTGTACCCAAAAAATCCCAATTTATATGATGTCAGTCCTCCCAATCCCTTCTAAGGTTTAAAACTATATAAAGTCAATCCAAAGTAGATTTATGTGGAGTGACACAAGGGATGAAAAAAAGCTTCCACTGGTTAAATGGGAACAACTCTACCTCCCTAAAGTTTGGGGTGGTCTAGGATTCAAAATCAATAGGTAGATGAACTTGGAATTAGGTGTAAAAATCACCTAGAGGATCTCTCTTGAATAGAATTCTCTATGGATTATTATTCTCAGAAAGAAATATCAAGACAATATGATACCGAAAATAATATTTACTACCAGAAATCACATTTTAGGGTCGCAAGTATGGAATCTAATGACCAAATATTTAGTCAAAGTTAAGCATTTATTACTATGAAATGTTGGAAAGGTTTATAAGGATAATATATAGATGGATTATTGGATCATTAGTACTCCCTTGACTATTAATAATGTCAGAAGATTAATGGATTTGTTTACATGTTGTATTCCAGGTGTTGTAATTGATGTAAAATCCCATTACTGAAAAAAAGGATGTTGTATTAGAGTCAGAGGATTCCCAATATGATGGTGATGTGGAGTTTCAGAGGTTGACATGATGGCATGATGTGGTTTAGTGAGATTGGCTTGGTTTAACAAGCCCAATTAGGTGACGTAGCTAGCCTAGGTGATGGAGCATGTTGGTTGGAGAATTTTGGTGAGTTGAGGAGAATTTTGGTAGCATGGAAAGAATTTTTGGGGATTTTATAGGCACCCACATAAGTATCATGGTGCAGCTACATGTTGAAGACCAAATTTTAGGTGCTCATCTAGACTAGGTCTAGGTGGTAGGAGGCACGAGTTTGAGATGTAGAGCTATGTGTGCTCATAGAAGCATGAAATGATTCCAGACATGATATTTTAGGTATGTTGGGAACTTTTCGAGATGTTTCATTTTGAGTTATGATGTTGTTTCAGTTGACGCTAGCCTAAACGATGCAAAACCCCAAGGGCTAGTCATGCAAATAAGATGGGATGAGAATATGGAGAAATATTTAAGATATGATGATGATTGGATATTTAAGAGGTTTCATAGATTTTTTATAAAAAAATTGGAGTCATTTTGAAGAGGATGTTGCAAGATAAGTTATTTTTAGTGAAATAGGTTCCAAGAAAGAGTGTTTTCTAGCTCGAATTGTAACTTTTAATGCTCACCCTGAATTGTGTTCCTTGCATGATTCCTTGTATATTTTAGGTATGTTTATACATTTATTCTATAATTTTTCACAAAAATAATGATTTCATTTCATTTTCACGTTTTTATGAATGAATATTAAGAATGTAAACAACTTTTTTGTGCGTTTAAAACCTTAGCTCAAAAGTGGTAAGAGAGATATTTCTCATAAGTGCTCAGGATGGATTTATAGTGTAACCATGATGATTCAATGATGTATAGGAATCCTCTAGGTTTCCATAAAGTTATGGTAGTGTATGTGGTGATGAGTGGACCCCATTCAAACAAGCCCATTTATGAATAAGTTTAGTTTGGGACAAGGTTTTCCAAAGGAGTTGCAAAATAAATGGAAATTGTTTTTAGTATGGGATTTTTTCTGTATGTATATGGTTGTTTCAAGTCACGGTGATGCATCTAAATTGAAAAGTGTACCCTATTTTTGAAGAGTAGGCAAAGGGCAGTTTTGAGCCAGTTTCATACACTTTGTAGAGATGGTCTTGGTTAAATGCCTTCTACTTGGATTTGGAAGGATTTATAATATTTTATGGAAATAATATTCAGATGGATTTATTGTGGTATAATATTTATCTCTTGTTGAGTTGTATTGATGTGTATTTTAGATCAATTTGTGGAGAAAAGGTTTATTGGTTTCTAGGAATGAATTACTTTTGTTGAAAGATTGAGTTGGTTGAGGTTTGATATGGATTATTTTATAGTTTATATCACATGGAAAGCTAAGAGGTATGAATTTTTTTCCTAGTGAATGAATTTGGAGGTATTTAAAGTGGCAACAAGGGTGAAAACTAGTTGAGTTTGCAAAACTAGCTTCTGAGTAGCTTGATTTGGTGAAAAGGAAAGTTGTTATGGTTTGAACACATGGATTTTTCATGAGATATAACATGAATGTATGTGATGTAAAGGTATTGAAGATTCCATATAGTTTTTACATTCCATATTTGAGTTTATCTTTGGTGTTATTGAGGCCCAAAGGTCAAGACAGGGTGTTGGAAACAACTGTTTACTGAAGGATATGATCCTTTTTGCTTATGTTATGAATTATTTGATTGGTCCAAGTAAATGTGTGACCATTGATAATGATTATATTTCATAGTACACATGTGTGATTAATTTAGATATTTACTAATCATGGTTTTGGCATTTTTTGTTTTAGCTCATCCAATTGATGGGGTTTTAAGCCTGTTTTAGGCAAGTATGATGGTTTTGGGCATGACCAACCTATATGGGTCATATGCAATTTTTTTAATAATTTGTTTGGGATTTTTTAAAGTTACAATGGTCAAACAAAAGGAGGGAAAATGACTTGCTGAGTGTTTGAATAAAGAGGAAGGTATAAAGTGAATGTTTGAATTCAAATTTGCACTAGTTGAGTAAGAGGGGAAAAGTGTGAACTATGTGAGAGTTTTTTGTAGGTACTAAGGCATGTGTTGAGATATGAAAGAGTGCATGAAAATTTTAATAATTATTTGAAGAGTGTGTGTAAGAGGTTGAAGCAAAGACAAGCTGATAATGTGAAGGAAATAGTGAATTAGAGAAGCTAGGGTTTGTAGGTGTATGAGCTGAATATGTGATCTCAATCAGTTTTGGAAGAAAAACTACATTAGATATCTTCTTAAAAGGTGGTTGAGTGGGTGCTTAATCATATTATGGGGTTGTAGCCTTTTTTTGGAGTTGGTGCTTCACTAAACTAGGGGTTGATGCTCCTTGTGAAGTTGATTCTTCACTAAATACTTTTGATTTGAGTAATATAATCAGAAGTTCCAGTGGGTTTTCTTACCATTGGGGGTTTACCACTTATATATTTTGTTATGGTGTTGCTTCCCTTGTTCATGGTTACTTGAATATTTATTACATGATGTTGTGCAAAATGTAATGAATGCCTATTGATTAATGGTTTAAGTGTGAAATATGAAATTGAAATTAAGTGTGCAAGGAATGATTCACCCCCTATCAATCCATTGTACTTGCAACATTATTGGTTTATGGAAATAATTACACATCTAATGAAGGATTACTATAACCACTCCAAGATGAGTGACTAGATTTCCTAGTTCCATATTTCCTTGCTGGTGAAAAATAGATGTTAATGGAGTTCCTTAAGCCATTCCATTTTCTAATAGGAATTATGTGTTAATATGGATGAGAGAAAAATCTATCAATTATAATGTTAAGGAGCGTGAAGTTGTTATTTCTGGCTATAGCTATAAGGGAACCTTCTCCTTTCCCCTCGCAGCAGGTTTGGTGTAAAGATGATATTCTTAAGGAAATTTCCTTCCTATGGACTACATACTAGGATAATATTCTAAAATAATTGAATATAAAAAATGTCTTTCCATGGTCCCTCGTGTATTTATTTCTAGAAAGAAAAAGAAGAAATTGATCATCTCTTTCTTCATTGTGAATTTTCCCGTAAAATATAGGGCCAAGTACTTAGTAATTTCAATCTCAATTTTGTGATTCCTATATATTTAAAGGCTCTTATAGTTTTCTATAATTGCATCTTGCAATCAATTCATCTTCTCTAAATTTGGTTTTTCATCCCTATTATTGTGTGCTAGAATATTTGGCTTGAAATAAATAGAAGAACTTTCAAGAGTGAACAAAGAAATGTTGAAGTTATTATTTCTCATGCTCTAAAAAATCACTAGGGGAATTCTACATGTTTGGACTTCGAAGGATGGGAAGATTTTTCCGGTTGACAGTAGTGCTTTCTCCAATTGGAGAAATGTTTTGGCTGACATCCCTTATAAGGCGGTAAGTATTAAAACTAACAATCACATAACTCAATCTTGGAAGGATCCTAATGGAGGGTTTCTTAAGATTAATTTTGATGGTGCTATAAAAAATAATCCCTAATGGGATAGAGTGGGTGGAATTTTCCACAAATATGTTGGGCAACCCATACTGGGTTTCTTGGAAGCTCTTAGAAAATTCTCTAACAATTTCATTGAAGCCAAATCTCTTTGGAGAGGTCTACAAATTGAGAAGTAAAATGGTTGGGATAGATTACACATTGTAGGTGAATGATTTCCTCCCTCTCATCAAATCACATCTAATTGTGCAGATTGATAAAAGTTACAATAAAGTGGCAAATAAACTTTCCAATTCTAGTGTGAAGCTTAATGCTAGGCAGGGGGCTCAAAAATTATTAATACTACATCTTAATGATTTGAAAGGATTAATTGATGGTCTAATAGAAAAATATGGTAGTTATATGCCTACAAACCTGGTGAAGGAGGGAAAACACAACTATCTTGATATTTAATGCCACACATTGGGATGAATTTCCCACCATCCATAGGCATTATTCACCATGATTCTGCACATTTTTCCATACAGGTGGTTGTGTGTGAAGGAAAATATAATCCATGGTATTTGGTTGTTTGGGTCATTTGTGCTCTTCTTTATAAAAAAAGGGGTCTAGTTTTTAAGGAAAATGAAAAAAGGAAAAGGCATCGCTGGCCCTGCTAAGTACACTAGAGGCAGTCTTGGGAGGGATACTACTATGAATACTGTACAAGAAATGATTGATGGTCTAATTCATAAGTACTCACTAGAGGACATGCACTTCTTCTTTCTTGGTCTAGTGAATGACTTGAATCTAAGGCAATTACTCAATGTTGGGAATTTAATAGGGGCACCATGATTATTGCCAACGAGGCCCTTAGATTTTCATAGAGCACACTGATTGAAGGGGTATAGGATCCATGGATCCACCATTAGATGTCTATAAATATTCTTCGAGAACATTTATCTTCCAGACTGGGGGACATGATGGCTATGGAGGATGTGTTGAAAGTTATTTTAGACACCATAAACTCCACGAGTTGTTTGGACACTATAAAATCTAACCAAATCATTGGGGAACAAATGGTTATGCTGGGTGTTAGAAAATCCTTTACTATCCATGAAGATATCAACCAGATGAGTCTTGATATTGGGCTTGGTTTAGAGCAGATATGAATGCTTACAAAGAATCACACCCTGGAAATAATCACCCAGGGATAAAAATTGGATGTTATTTTCTTAGTGTTTCGAATTCAGGTGGATAAGTTTGAGGAGACTATGCTAGCCAAGTCTCTGGTGGACCTAGTTATTTTGGAGGATTCTCGCAACCATGTGGAGCTGATAGTGGTGGTCTCTAATTATTTGGAGGAAAATAATTAGTTTATGCCTTTTCCTTCTTTATCTAGTTATAATTTAATATTTGGGTTTTTATTTGCAACACCAATTTGGTTGCATAAACTTGAATCCCTCACCTAATAATTAAGTTTTTTGTTTGATATTTCTAATATAGCTGGGCTTGGTGCTATTTTTTGGCTTATCAAAAAAATGATGTTATACTTCTCAAATTGTCCTACAGTTTGGAAGGCCTCATTGAGTGTGGTAGAATTTCCACACCATAAATTTTCTTAGAATTCATCACTTAAATTTTTATAAACCTTACTAATTGATCTTGTTTGATTATGAAGGGAAATATCCTATTTAACCATTTAAAATTTTGATTATACTAGTTCAATATCTACCATCATTTCTTTAAATAAATAATTCATCCTATATTTCTTGATGAAAATAGTTAGAGAGATATCTTTTTTGAAATTTACTAATTTTTAATTTCTAGTAATTAATTACATGTTGCCATCTATTTATCAGAAAATTACATAATTGATAAGTGTCAATTTATATTCTACCCCTATTACTAGTTCCATGAAGTTTAAAATATATCTCGAAATTTAATAACCATTGTTCAAATTCTTCCCCTATTCCTAATAATCCAACATATTCCCAAAAAAATTATTTTCCTTAGAAAATTATTTATTTAATTTTACCTCTTGCATCATTAGATTTATTATATTCAATATTATAATTATCAGATTGTTATACAAAGACACTATCAACATTGGAAGCATTCTTTCTTACTTATTAAAATTTTATTTATCATATTGTTCATTATCCTTATTTTGTATTCTTAAGTGAATTAGATAATTAATTTCTAAGTTTTTATTATTCACAAGAATTTTTTAGAAATTTACCTTTTAGGTTTTGGTTTATCCTTATGTTGTTATGTAAATGTGCAACAGGGAAATTTGTAATTTTCTAGCATGCCAATGATACCCCTGTTCAAAAGCTTTCAAAATTCACTCTTCTAAGGCACCCCAGGTATACCCAGTCAGTACCATGACCTCATAGATGATGTTGAATCATTCCCATAGGTGATTTAGGAAATTCAATTCAACCCCTACGTTATTTTAGGAGTTCTTGAAAAATGCATTTTTCACACAGTTGTGGGAAGGGTTATCACTGACCTTCCTAGGACTAGAGCAACCCCCCTAGAGAAGAAATGAGGATCCAAAATAGATAAAAAGGTGAATCATAGGCATAGGAACATAATGGAACTAATTTAGTAAGATTCAGGAAATATTTGGAGAAGTTTGGGTAGTTTCACCAAAATTAGGGTTCAAAAGTTTGAGTAGTGCACTAGGTCAAAAGAGCTATTGAGCTTTAGAAATTGATTATGGGAGCTCTAGATGGAGTCAAGAGCCAAAAAATACATCTTCAAAAAATTAATTCCAATACCTATAATATGGTGAAATTATTGTTTCACAAAACTTTGGTGAAATAGGTCTGCAAGCTATTTTTCTCATGTACAAATGGAGGACCAGATAAAAAATCCTCATTTTTAGGGATAAAATGGATGAATCAAGACATTATACCACTAAAATTAGATTTATAAGGCCGTTTTAAATCAAGATAATATAAAATATTATCCAAATATTCCATCAAGAGCTCAAGTTATTGCCGTTTCAAGTTGCCCTCGAGGAGCGAGTTCAGGAGTTAGTCAAATTTCAGTGTGGATACATGTTAGCTCCAGGAGCCTAACGTAATTTCATGTCCCTCATGAAATTTGGAAATTAGAGACATAAATTTTTTCCCATCCCCTAAAATACCTTTGGATCCTCATGTAACCTCTCGGACCACCAGTTCATCTCCCAGGTGCTTGTCAAGCTCATTCCCTCACTCGCTCAAATCGTGACAAGTGGAAGCTTTTGGCACACCGTGTAATTTGATGTCCCTCATGTACCTTTTTTCTTAGGGAAATCATTGATAAGAAATTGTGCCCAGCCCTCAAGGAGACTCCTGGTCACCCATGTGACCCCTTCAAGAGTAGTTTTCCAGCCCCCAAGAGCTAGTGGAGCCTTCATCCCCTGCCCTCATATCTGCACCACATGTCAGCGCAAGGCACACCATGTAATTTGATGTCCCCTTTTTCCCTTTTTGAAAAGGGATAAGGGAAAAAAAATTACACTCCACCCCTAATTGGTCCATTTTAAAAAATCCCCATGGTTATTCATACGACCAGATTCCAGCCCCCAGTGCTTCCAGCTTGTTTTTTGGGCCTAAACCTTCATTGTTGGGTCTCCGCCACATGTCGCTACTAGCCGCTGGATGAAAATTGATGGACCTATCATCCTTTAATGATTAAGGGACATCAGGGATATGAAAATGTGCCTCACTCCCTGATTTTAAATTTTTGAAATTTCTTCCTGCTTCCCACTTCTAACTTCTAACTTCTTACTCTCTCATGCACAACTTCACTCTATAACTTGCTCTGTAGCTTCTCACCACCACTCTACCATTTCTGAAACTCAAAACAGCTCCCTAAAATAATTTTTTTGCTCCACTTCATGATAGCATATAGGTCTCAGAAGAAGTTTTGATCAAATGAGGAAGATGAAGCGAAGAACGAAGAGAAGAAACAATAAAAATCTCCATTGTCGTGAAACAGAGATTCAAATTTTTTTTGCAACCAGTACATGAAACAACAAACAATTTTTTTCTGTTCATTTCTCTATTGAAAACCATTAAAACCTCACATTCAAATCCTCCTTCTGTAGCACAGAACACTCACAACAAAGGATTTCTCTTTCTAGCCCAACAAAGAAAAAAGCTCAATTTCCCGTCTAATTGACAATCTGATCAAAGAGAAATTTCACCAGCGGAGTAAGAACAAAAAACCCATATCAAAAATGTGATTTTCATCACAAACAGAGGATAAAACAAAACCTGAAAGTTGTAAGGTCCATTAATGGCTGCCATGTTAAGAAGAGTTGTCAGGTCATAATTTTAAAACTTGAAAATCTCCCAAACTGCTGATCGGGTAGTTCCAAGATTTCAGAGGGGTGATATTGGAAATAAAACCATATCGAAAAAATTCATGCCATAGAAACCTGACCATCGGAGGCTCACTTTCTTAAAATAGTAGTTGTTCTACATAGAGGATTGTTATTTTAGGAAATTCACAAATGAAAGTAGTTGTGAAGGAGGCATTAAGCACCAGAGTTGTATTATAGAGAGAAACCATCGAAATGTTCACCTCGGTCCAAATTTGACACTTAATAAAAATATTAATTGGTCTCACAAGAACCTGCCAAAAATAAAAAATTGATCTAGAAGGCATTATGAATGCAGGGAGAAAGGGAAATTTGAGTTGAAACATTGAGTTGAGGTTCAAGGTAGCTGATTTATCATATTTACTAAAAATAGTAAGTTAATTTTTCTAAGGAAATCATGAAGCATAAATGGACAGGGTAAAAGCTGACGTGCATATCCTTTCACTTTTGAGTAAGGGATAGAAAAAATTATAGTATTTATCATCATACTATGAAGAGTAGGTGACAGTGAGGATCTCAACAATGTATTTAGACACTCATTTCATGCTTCAATTGGCATACAGGTGGTGTACTTTGCATTCGACACCATCAGAAGATTCATAAGGTGCTTCTTCAGGATCATGTCTGGATTAGCCAAGTAATGTAACAAAATTGTAGGGAGTCAAGGAAAGATTTGTTAATAGTGGATCTCCATGAGTGATGCTCATGGTCACTAAATGATTCATTTGACTGTGTATTTATACACTTAATTCATGGTGTTCACACATCATCCAAAGGAATTTTTTCAATGTGCACAAGAGTTTAGAGATTCAGAGTTCATCACATTGGAGTGTTTCATCGAGTCATCTAGAAGGATCAATGGGATTTAT
The DNA here is from genome assembly GCA_019776745.2 of Taxus chinensis. Lineage (NCBI taxonomy): Eukaryota > Viridiplantae > Streptophyta > Pinopsida > Cupressales > Taxaceae > Taxus > Taxus chinensis. The sequence goes on along the minus strand of CM034156.1, from coordinate 309,702,105 downwards.
AAGAGGCAGAATCTGGCATCATTGATATAATTATTCCTTATTCTTATTCTCTCTCTCTCTCTCTTCTCTCCCCCCAATTTCATCTCTCCTCAATATTCTAATATTGTGTTGGGGTTGCAATTTTTTGCATACCTTAATGTTGTCTAATGTAATAAGTCAACCTTAAGTTATAAAAGTGGACTTAATGTTTTCCGAGGAATGTGAAAATTTTCAAGGCATATGAAGCATCATTGGGGGTTATTTGAAAATTATTTTATTTTCCTATAAAGTGTAAAGCCATTCCCATTTCAAAGGGTTGGTGATTGATTTTTTATACTCAAGAGTGAATTGAGAGAACATATGAGATAGATAAATTATTCCATTCACCCATTCTCAATTTACTCCATTTCTCCACTATGTACAACTATTAGTTGAGCAATTAATACAATAAGAAGGATTTTCTATTTTGTTGACTAAGGGATTTCTTGATACTTGGTGATCACAAATTCTATTTGGTCTTATTACTACTTGCAGAGTTGTTTCCTCTTAATCTTATTGCATGTGATGAAACTTCTATCTAGTGTGTGCATGAATCTGATTTTCTACCTGTAACATTAGTTCTCCTACATATTTTCTTAGTCCCCTTTCCCAATCTTTAGAAAAAGTATTCCCTAGAAAGATATTAATAGATTTTTTGTAGGGTAAGTGGAGTTCCCTTGTTGGATCCCTGGTCGAAATGCCACCATAGAAATCCACATTTTCTTTCTCACACATTTACAACAGCTGCACCGGTTAAGTACAGGGACTTAGATTCCCAAAGCGTTGACAAGAAATCCACTAATTTTTCCACTAAAAAAATTTCTCACCAACAATTTTTGGCACACACCGTGGGGTATATTTAGCAGCATCTGTACCCAAAATACAACTGCGGCATCTAAAAATTCAAAAAAAAAATTGAAAAACAAAAAAAAAGAGGTCATAGAAATGCATTTCTTTAAGACACACTATCAATTCCTGTATGTGACCTTTCATATTCCATAGTTCCCTTTTGTATTTCCACTACAAGAATTTATAAAAGCTGGTTGAAAGGAGATACACTAGGTTAAATAGATTGAGAGGAATTGTCAAACCCACTTATGAGGATTTTTAAAATAAGAAAGGACGAGTTAGAGACAATACCTACTATTTTTCTCAAGCCTCATCCCCATCCGAATATTCAATCAATTCACCTAGCAATACTATCCAAACTCCTATTGATACTCCCCCTTCAAATTCTCCCATTTTTTAACCATCATTAAGCATTGAGTTCCCAAAAGAAAAATAATTTGAAGAATAATTTGTAGAAGCAAGAGTTGAAGCAGAAGCATAAATGACAATGGAAGATGAAGTAGAAATATCATGACCCATTGTTCTGTGGGGAAGGAATATAGGCTCGTTTTCTCTTAAATCCCCTCTTCATGACCTACAAACATGTTCCCCTAAGAAATTTCCAAATTTGAAAGGTGATGGCACAAAAATACCTGAAGAACACATCACTGCTTTCACCACATCATGTGGGATTCTTAGATTTAAACATGAAGATTTTATCATAATATTTTTCATGGAATCTCTCCAAGAAAAGTTAGCAGAATGGTTCTACCTCTTTCTTGCCCAATCCATCACTGGTTGGAACGACATCAAGACTTTCTTCAAGGAAATATTTCAATCAATTGAATATTGTCAAGACCGCTTGGTGTAGTTGGCTCAAATTAAGAAAGGAGAAAGTAAAACTATGAGAGACTTCATGTCTAATTTCAAATGGTTTCTTTGTAGGATACCAGAAGAAGATTCGCCATCTGAAAAAAATATCAAGAGATTCTTCATAAATTCTCAATCACCAGAGGTAGGATTTTTCCTATGAAGAGTTCAACCAAGGAAAATTGTAGAAGCATAAAGGATGGACATTGAACTTGATGAAGATCTCATCCTCTCTATAAAGATCAAGAATCCATCAAAGGGCAAGACCCAACATCCTAGAAATGAGAGAACCAATCCATCGCTGAAAAAATTGGAAAATGAGATGGAATCTTTGAACACAAAATTATTTGAATGAGTATCTTCTCAAAGAAACAACATAAATCAAATTTTAGGAGCACCCCTAAGGATTTCCTTATAGTCCCCACCCTTCAATGCAAATTACATGATTCTGGAAAGTGAAGCAGATATTGAAAAAGACAGTGAACGTGATGATCTCAATATCAAGAGATTCTTCATCAATTCTTAATCACTGGAGGTAGGATTTTTCCTACGAAGAGTGCAACCAAGGAACATTTTTTAAGCATAAAGGATAGCCATTGAAATTTATGATGATTGCATCCTCTCTGGAAAGATCAAGAATCCATCAAAGGGAAAGACCTAACATCTTGGAAATGAGAGAACCAATCCATCGCTGTAAAAATTGGAAAATGAGATGGCATATTTGAAGAGGGAATTATTTCAAGGAGTATATTCTCAAACAAACAACAGAAATAAAATTTTAGGAGCTCCCCAAAGGCTTTCCTTAGATGCCCCACCCATCAATGCAAATTGTAGGATTTAGGAAAGTGAAGCAGAGCTTGAACAAGAAAGTGAAGGTGATGATCTCAATATCAAGATATTATACATCAATTCTCAATCACCAGAGGTAGGATTTTTCTTATGAAGAGTTCAAACAAGGAACATTATAGAAGCATAAAGGATGGACATTGAACTTGATGGTGATCTCATCCTCTCTGGAAATATCAAGAATCCATCAAAAGGAAAAACCCAACGTCCTGGAAATGAGAGAACTAATCCATCGTTGAAAAAATTAGAAAATGAGATGGCATCTTTGAAGAGGGAATTCTTTTATCTTCTCAAAGAAAAAATAAAAATCAAATTGTAGGAGAACCCTAAAGTCTTTCCTTGGAGGCCCCACTCATCAATGTAAATTTTAGGATTTAGGAAAGTGAAGCAAAGATTGAACAAGAGAGTGAAGGTGATGATATCATATAATTTGATGAGCTTGAGAACGATACACAAATTAGATTCTATGAGTATTCTAGAGGTGATGAAGATGCACCAAACTTCTCATGTGTGACATGCATTTGTTCTCAGTATGAGAAAGGAGACTCTTCCTCCACTGCTGATAAAAACAAAAAAAATAATGATCCTTTTGTGACAACTCCGCAAAACAAAATAATCAGTCAAGGATATCCACTCCCATCTTCTATGAATCTGTAGTTGAGAAACCTAACCCTTTAGAAAGCACGAGGTCACACACTACTCCAAGTAAGTATTCCAATTTTCCTTTTAGTTCTAAATCTAAATCTACTCCTATAAAAACTAGCGCTTCAAAATTTCTTAGTGTGTTGTTCAAAATACCATCCATTCTGCAAGCATCAAACCCTTCTTCCAAACCTACCCCAAATCCAAAATTAGTTCCTTTGTCCCCCTTATCCACATATACTCCCTTTGAATTTATATAATATGTAAATAGAGCCAAAGTGCAGATTACTGAAACTAAATATTTTTGGACTCATCCCAAAAAATTTGAGAGAACTATTCAATAGATCAAGAGTGGTAGTTTAACACCCAATGTTGTAGCTCCTAGTTTTAAAGGAATACTTCCAAACCCACCTACACATCCATCAAAAAACATTATTTTATTGAGTGCATCTAAGATTGATAAGGTTGAAACTTTCTATGTCTCTCTTCTTCTTGGAGAATATGTATTTAATAACTGCATAATAGATTTGGGCACCTCCGACAATGTAATTCTTGTAAAGGCCACCAAGGCTCTCAAACTCACCATGACTCCACCCAATGGTTATTATTACTCCTTGGAGTTAAAATATGTCCCACTTGTAGGGAAGGTCATAGCTACATAGGTGGCTCTTGCAAAATTTCCATACAAGAAGGTTTCATCGATGATTTTGGTAGTAGATATTATAGATTCATTTGGAATGTTAATAAGTAGGAGTTTCTCTCAACAGTTGGGGGGTAAAATTTTTGATGAATTGGTCTTCCACAACCATACTAGTTAAGGGAGACATGGATAAATTGCTTCCAAAGAAGAAGATGAGGTACACAGTGTGAAATTCCAGATGTTCAAGAACCAACATCTTGTATCAAGATATAAATAGGATGAATATTTTCATAACGACTGAAGAATAAGATGATATTCCCATATTGATAAGGATATACATGCCTTCCCGGAAAGGTATGGACCTTTAAGAAGCATTGAGGATATTTGAGTTACAAGGGGGTATCCCTGAATTATTGAATGACACAAACCATGAAGAAGAGGAAATGGTTCTTAGAAAATCTCAAATGGAGAAACCAACTTATACGCTTACCCACGAAGAGGAGATGTTCTCGCTCCCATTTGGAGATGAAGATGATCTCAGCCATGTCATTCATGGAAGGACAATACCAGCTTGTGATGAGCCCATGAAAGTTTTGAAAGAAATATGTATGTACAAGAACTACTTAGAGAAACTGGAAGAAATAGAAGATCCTGACCTAAGCCTCAAACTCCTGATGCAAGCCATGAACCTACAAGACAAGCGTGAATATGAGTTGGAAGCCTCAAAAAATGTGAAGATTGTCCATGTTGAAGTAAAGACAAGATGAGAAATCAGATGTCTCTCTCTGAGCCAATAGTCAATGGATACAATTATGAAATGGAGGTATTTTCCTTCCAATTTGAAGAAAACTCTTTTCATAATAAAAAAATCTGAAATATATGGTGTTGAAGTCATGGGAGGAAAATATGCCCATGAGAAAGAAGTAGTGGAATGTAATAAGTTTAAGGGAAATTAATTAATCCATCTAGATAGTTTCCTTGAGCTTAATAATGAAGATTCTTCAAGGACGTACAAAGATGAACCACTGGAAACAATAAAGTATAACTCCTTGCAATAAATCCTGGATGTAGTAGAAAGAATGGAAGACCCTGAGCTGATTCTTGATCTCTTAGCTCATGTCATGGCTATACAAGACAAGTATGAGGTTACTTCTGATCCTCCATTCAATATTTAAGCACCTCATAATGGAGTAGAGATAAAATATGAATCTAAGGCTTCTTATGGAGAAGATGTCAATGAGTATAGATCCAGGAAATAAAGTAACTCGGAATATTCAAGAAATTTAAATGAAAATCAGCTTTGGGGCAGCGATGAGATGCTCAATGAAGAATCAACTATGTGGATAAACACGAAATGACAAGTGGAAACTATCAAACCATTTTCAAAGAGCGTGAAGGAAATTAAATTTATAAGATGAAGGCATGAGCATCAAGAAGCTCATGTAGAATCACTCCTACCAAGTACACAGACAATCATGGAAGCACCTAGATTTCATAAAAAGTTAAGGAAATGAGGTTCCTTTCTAGAACTAGTCAATGGCTCTGCTGAACAACATCATTGAGTTTTGTGCACTCAGGGAAAACTTTTGAGAAACGAAAAAATTCTTCAGTGAAAGCAGTTTACCCCTGCCTTGTACCATAGGTGAATATTAGGTGTGTTTACCTTTATTTTGTGTGTGTATTTTCCTTTCCATGTAGCTCATGTGTTTCCTTTCGTCATTTTTGTGTGTGTGTGTGTTCTTCTTGTTCTCTGTCTCTCTCTCTCTCTCTCTCTTGCGAATTGTACATGAATCGGTAGGGCCTGATGGATAAGGAACTGGTATTAATGGATTATGTGGTCTAAAGTTGAGATTCTTTGATTCTACATGTCACATGTCTTCACCGCACTCAATACATGTCATGTGCCCAAGCTACAACTAGCTTTTTTCATGCAAATTTGCAACAAGGAAATTGACAATTTCCAAGCATGATAATCGATACCCCTATGTGCCAATAACTTTAAGATTTTTACTCCTTCCAAGACACCCTAGGTCTACCCAATCAGTCTCGTGACCTCCCAGATGGTTGTTAACTCATTCCCCTAGGTGATTTAAGAAATTCAATTCAACCCACTTAGATAATTTTAAGAGTTCATTGAAAAATGCAAAGTTTTTGGGCAGCTGTGGGAAAAGGGCTATCTCTAGACGTTCTTAGGACTGGAGAAAAACCCATGGAGTGGAACAAGAGAAGCCAAACAAGACATATGGAGGTGAATCAAATTACTTGGAACATCATGGAAGTTATTTAGGAAGATTCGGGAAGGATTTGGAGAAGTTGGTGCAATTTCACAAAAATTAAGGTTCACAGGACTAAGCAGTGCACAAGGTCAAAAGAGTTTTTAAACTTTGGGAAGTGATTCCGGAGAGCTATGGATGAAGTTAGGATCCAAAAGAAGACATATTTAGTAAAGGTAATTCCAATCCCTACAAGATGGTAAAATTTATTTTTTTCACAAAATTTGGTGAAATTAGGTCTCCAAGACATGTTTTTATCATGCATAGGTGAAGGACTAGAGTACAAAAATCTAATTTTTCAGGGAAACAATGGAGGAAATAAAGAGCTATGATACCCCCACCATTTGGATTAAAAATGCAATTTTTAGTCAATATCATATATAATTTTCATCAAAAACTTCCATCAAGAGATCAAGTTGTCACCGTTTTAAGTTACCCTCTAGGAGCAAGTTCGCGAGTTAGAGCCAAATTTCAGAACAGGACACATGTTAGCACTTCAGGAGCCTAGAGATAATTTAATGTCCCTTATTTCCCAGAAGAAAATGGACATGAGGGACATAAAAATGCACCCAAACCCTTATAATCCCTCTGGATCCTTATGTGACATCTTGGACCACTAGTTTAGCTCTCAGGTGCTTACCAAGCTCATTCCCTTGCTTGCTTAAGATCGTGACAAGTGATGGCATGAGGTGACGCATTGTGCAATTTTATTTACCTCATGTCCCTTTGTGTTGGGGTAAATTAGGGTCAATAAAATGTGCCCAGCCCCCAAGGAGACTCTTGGTCGCCCATGTGACCCATTCAAGAGCAATTTTCCAACCCTCAGGAGCTAGTGTAGCCTTTATCCCCTGCCATCGGATCTACGCCACATGTCATCACCTGAGCGCACGCTGTGATAATTTTATGTCCCATTTTTCTCTTTGTGTTGATATAAAATTAGGGACCAAAAAATGTGCACTCCACCCCTGATTGGCCCATTTTGAAAAATCCTCATGGTTCCTCATATGAGTACCATTTCTCATCCCCCTCGTGCTTTAAAGCTACTTTTTTAGGCTCAAACCCCCACCATGTTGGATCTTCTCCACATGTATCGTGACCATGCGCCATGCATGAAAATTTATGTCCCTCTCATTCCTTAAATGCTTAATGGACATGAGGGACATGAAAATGCACCTCACTCCCTGCTGTATAATTTTTGAAAAATTTGAAATTTCTTCCTGGCTTCCCGCTTATATCTTCTAACTTCTTACTCTCCCTGTGCATAACTTCACTTTGCGACTTGCTCTATAACTCCTTACCATTCACTCCACCATTTCTGAACTTCAAACCAACAACACCATAGAAGAAGTAAATTCCTTCACTCTATGATATCATACGTAGGTCCCAGGAGAAGGTTTGGTCAAATGAGGAAGAAGAAGCCAAGAATGAAGAGAAGAAACAATAAAAATATCTATTTCCGTGAAACATTGATTTAAAGAAATATTACAAACTAGTGAACAAAACAAGAAACCATTTTTTTATATTAATTACTCTCTCAAAAACCATCAAAACCATCACCTTAAAATCCTTCCTTCATGTGGCATAGGATACACTCACAACTAATAGGATTTCTCTTTCCGGTCCCAACGGAGAAAAAAGCTTGATTTCCCGTCAAACCGACATTCGGATCGAAGTGAGATTTCACCGGAAGCAGTAAGAAGTGAAAACAACCATATAAAAAACATTGATTTCCATCGTGACACGGAGGATAAAACTAGACCTACAATTTTTTAGGTCCATTAATGGTTGTCACATGTCTAGAAGTGCTACGTCAAGTCAGAAATTTTGTAAGTTTAAAATCTCCCAAACTAGCTGAGCGGGTAGGTCCAAAATTTCAATGGAGGGGCAATATTGGGAAAACATCCCATATAGGAAAATTTTTGTTCTGTAGTGATCCGATCCACAAGAGGTTCACTTTCCAAAAATAGAAGGTCTTCTACATGGAGGATTTCCATTTTAGGAAAAGTTGTCAATTAAAGAAACTGTCGATAGGAGGCATTAAACACCAGAAGATGTATTGCAAGGAGAGATCGTTGAAATCGTTGTCTTCGGTCCAGAATTTTAACACTTACTAAAAATACTAAGTGGTCCCATGAGAACCTGACCAAAAATAGAAAATTGATCTAGAAGGCTAGAGAAACATAGGGAGAAAGGGAAATCTAAGTTACAACATCCAATTGAGGTTTGAGGCAGCTAATTTTTCATATTTACTAAAAATAGTAAGTTTATTTAGAGGAAACCATGAAGCATAAATAGACAGGGAAGAATCCGATGCAAGCTTTCACTTTTGAGTACCTTAATGGTTTCTAATGAAATAAGTCAACCTTCAATTATAAAAGGGGACTTAATGTTTTCCTAGTAATGTGACAAAATTCAAGGCATATGAAGCGTCATTTGGGGTTATGTGAAAATTCTTTTCTCTTCCTATAAATTGTAAAACCATTCCAATTCCAGAGAGTGGGTGATTGATTTTTTATACTCAAGATTTCATTGAGAGAACAAAGGAGATAGCCAAATTATTCCATTCCCCCATTCTCAATGTCCTCCATTTCTCCACTATGTACAAATTTTGTTTGAGAAATTAATACAAGAAGAAGGATTTTTTATCTTTCTTTGACTAAAAAATTTCTTGATACTTGGTGATCATGAATTCTTTTTGTTATTTCTAATACTTGCAAAGTTATTTCTTCTTAATTTTAGTGCATGTGATGAAACTTCTCACTAGTGTGTGTAGGAATCTAATTGTCTACCTATAACATTAGTTCTCCTACATCTTTTCTCACTCCCATTTCATTCTCTTTAGACAAATTATTCCCTAAAAAGAGATTGCTATCTTTGGCACATGGTCAATGGAGTGCCCTTGTTAGATCCTCAGTTGAAAGGCCACCGTAGAAATCCCCATTTTCTTGCACATGCATATACTGTAGCTATACTTGTTAAGTAAAGGGACTTATATTCCCAAAACATTGGAAAGAAATCCACAAGTTTTTCCTCCGACAAATTTTCTCACTAACACCTTACAAATTTGATGTAGTCCATATCATTAGAAGAGTCCATAGTACAATAATTCACTTCAAAAAGGTTTTCTATTGACACTAAGGGAGTAGTTAAGGAGAAAATATTTTTCCTTTTAACCTCAATTGAATAATTTATATTTCTTTATGAATTTTTTATTTTTCAAAACATGGATGCTGGTAATTATTTAAACAAAAATTCCTTTGATGAATCTATTTTTTTTATTAGATTAAAAAGTAGTATTTGAAATGATCCCAAAAACCTTATACGAGCACAAAAGACGAGCCATGAAAACAAAAAAATAGAAAACTAAAAAGATCAAGATAGCTTGATCCAACAACCAAAAACCATTTTTTTACAAGAAACCATTAGATATTGGAGGGTTCATAAACAATTAGCAAAGAGAAAGTAATTTAAGAGATAGTGTACCAAAAAATGCATCATATCCCATTAGACTCACTAGATTTCCATTTCCACACTCTTGGTTGAATCCATGTCATCTATATGAACCATATTCCTCCTTTGGTTACCTCTGGTACATGTTATAGCACTAAAATCCTTATGGCGAGACATCCTTTTTTTACCTTTGTTTATTGCCACAATTTTTTATTCTTCCTCACTACGATTCACATCATTATCCTTTAGGGAAGACTTAAACCTATCCTTCTCATATTGCATATTCTTTAATATTTCCACTCTTTTTAAAGGATAAAATTGGTCATTTTCAACCTTTTAATATCCCTTTTTAGATTATTTAAATCCTTGTTGTTTTTATTAACCTATGTCACTAGACCTTTTGTAATTCTGAGTTGGATATCCATAACTTTCTCCATAATGCAAACACTCATTTGGAGGTCACATTCAACATCAAAATTACCTTAAAATATAATTTTTGCATTTAATTTCTCCTTTCCTCTCGAAGTAATACCCACTATAGACAATTTTTCTAGGATGGCCACCAATTCTTCATTTGCATTCCTCCCCTCACCCTCCTTTAACACATTGTTCTACATCCTTTCTCTTACTCTAGCCTTTTTTCAACCAAGACCAAATTTTCTTTTATACCCTCCTCTCCTTCAATTCCATAATGTGGGGGAATACTCATTATCCTCCAACCTCTTTAGTTTTTCTTTGAATCATACCCATATTCTTAGAATGATTGTATTTTCCAATTAGTAAAGTAATATAATTAGGGGTTGGTGGATAGGGAATTAAATTTTTTAAGATGATAATATTTAACTATAGACTTTATAGATATATATAGGAAAAAAGAACGATCATCATATTTCCATGGTTGAAATTATTAAGTAGGGAAAATTGTTGAGCATTAATTTCATAAAAAATACTTCCTACGGTAAGATATTTCGTAATGTATAGAAAAATATCCATGCAAGAGAAAGGGAAGAAAATTCTCAGTACCCCATCCTACATTTAATGAATTCTTTCAGTTGGATTAAGAAAGCTTTGTATTCCCTCATGTTTCCTCCTTCTAACCTTATACAACTTTATTCCTTCAATATTCCTTCCCATCACTTCCCCAAAAACTTCTATTACATCAATGGTGACCCCTCTAATAATCATAGTGCCCTTCTTCCATTCATTGGAAAATTCCATTGCCATATTTGGGTCACTTCCATTGATACACTCAATATAATTGGTTAAGCCACCCATTTTTAGTATCAAACACATAATTTCATTCTTCTTTAGGTCATGACATTATGTAGGCTTGATGTGCATTATATCAAGCCCAAAGTAATAATATGATTACCCCTAAAAATGGCACCTAGATAGACCACTTTGTCATGTTTCCTACACTTTTTTCCCTAAATCATATATGTCACCACTCCTAGTATGGATCCACCACTCTTTCCCTTTGTCCTTTCCTAATCCCACAAATGAATATTTCCATGGTTGAAAATTTTGTATCCCCCTCCAGTAATCATGTGATGGTGAGTGTTGTTCCTTTAAATCTAAGTGAACTTGTAACTACACATCAAGTACTTCACTTTCGTATCCACATCACCTTTACTCATCATGGATTTTATCATTATTTTTTTGATGACATCATTGATAATAGTTTGTAATGAGATGCTACCTTTTAACACCTTTGCTAGAAATTAATTCCACACAACTATTACATTCTCTAAATATATGGATAACCTTAACCTTCTTGAACTATTTGATAAAATTAATACATTTGTCAATCATGTTGTAGATATTTAAACTAGCTTTAGAGGATCCTTTGAGATAATAGACAATGTTTAAAGAATATGCTTTGATGATAATTTTACCGATGTTAGTGTTCTTTTCCAATTGAATTCCCAATAGGGATAAATAATCTTATGTAAAATAGTAGGTTTGTGTCCCCATTGGTCAAACATAAGCCACTAAAAAATTACCTATACTATCCCTTAACAACCCCATCCTCCAAATTTACTTGGATTTTGTTAGAGGAACCATCAAAATTCAATTTAACCCACTTATTCAGTGGGAAAAACCATTTGAATATATTTCTGATATTTTTAATGTCATTATCTTGATCTTGGAAGGTTATCTCCGAGTTCCAATTATTATCTTGAAAAATATCATAATTCCTGATGTTATCATTTATTTGGAGTTAATAAAAATAGGTTTTCAGAGATTTCTTGGTTTATCTTCTTTCCCAACTTTCCCACTTAGTTTCTCTTATCCCTAAAAATTATGTTGTTTGTCTTTCCACACCCTTTCAAAAATATAGAGGATAGATAAATTAAAATAACTAGAAGAGGAAGGGGAACAAAACCAACAACTTGAAATGATAATAAACCCATGATATAACCTATATAATAAGCTAGAAGAAACATTATATCATACAAACAATTCCAATAAAATAATGATTAAGCTAGTGTAATTTCTTGTACACTTGATGATTAAACTGTGTAATTTTAGTCATTATTTATTTACCAATATCCTAGGCACACTGGCACCTCATCCAAATCAAAGTTGAAGGATCACCCGAAGTGTAAAAAGGTATCAGGTCCCTCTTTTGATGCCAAATTTGTCAAGGAATTAGCATGAAATAAGATATATCTCATAATAGTAACATATAACCCACATGAACTAAATCTAAGCATATAAGTAACAAATATTAACCATGTGCAAAAAAATATAAAAAAGAATCAATAATATGTTTAAAAATAAATATCTAGTAACATAGACATGAATCACAAGAATCCATTCACAAAACTCCATTCTATTCATCAACATGAAACATAATAGCCGAATACATCAATAGTAACTTCATAAGATTATGCGCATCAGTGAAACATCAACATAACCTCATAATAATTCATAGCATGATACACCCTCTTTAAGTCATGAAAATACATACATACATACATACATACATACATACATACATACATACATACATACATACATACATATATATATATATATATATATATATATATATACATACATATACATATACACACACACACACACACACACACACACACACACACACACACACAGATATATATATATATATATATATATATATATATACATATACATATACATATACATATACATATATATATATATATAGGCGGTGGGAAATTTCTCTTCACCACCTATGCACTCTCCAAAAATAACCCACGTGCTAGAAATAGCCATGTATGTGTTACAAGCCAACTACATGAGCATGTGATCTCGCTAATAATAGATTATGTTATAATATAAACTAAGATCTAATCCTATTAATAACCTAAGCTTTGTATGATGCTTTAAATTAATTTTTATGAGATCTATCTCAAAATATACTTTTCTTGAGTTGCAAGTCTTAATTCTCTATTCTTATCTCCAAAACCTTGCTTGATCGCTACTCCAACCCTCTATCTTTCCAATTCTTCTCCTACCTCAAAATTTTGATTAGTATGGAATACAATTTGGTAGGGTGTGAGCCTTCACACACTGGTTGTCTTACTCTCATGCGTTCCTTTGCGTCTAACTCATGTGCTTCATAATCCATCACTTTGCTTATATTTAGTATCTTTTCTATGGGTCCAACATTACCCCACACTAGCCAGATTTCCACCCTTAATTATTATTCAATTATCAAGTACAAAAACCTTCATGAAGACAAAAATTTTAGAAGCCAAAAATGAATAGCATATCGAAAAAATTCAAGGTGCTTGGAGGATATTGAGGAACTCTACATCTACTTCATCCTTCAAATTATTCCACTCCTCCAACTCTTTAAAATCTTTCCCTAGTACCTCCTTGATAATATCCGATACTTGATCCTATGTTATCTTGTCAACCCTTCTCTTCAGTTCGTATATGATCACCACTAGCTTTGTGCAAGATCTATCAAAAACATCCATATGTTCCAGTATGTAATTCTGGAACTCACAAATCCTGAAATCAAGATTATCATGCTTTTTCATGATGGTTTCCTTATGTACAGTGATCTCAATAATCACTTGAGTGTGCTCAATGTTTTTGGGGGAAAATTTTTCTTATATGGCCTTCAGGATGACTTCCTCATCCACAATTCTAGCAAAAATAAATGGCTCACACTTTCTACATCGATTGAAGCCCACGTCTACTAGTGTACTTGCATCCTTGAGTTGGGAAAGAAATTCTTCCAAATCAATGATTTGGGCCTCAACTGCTATATTTTTTTTCTCTCTTTCCTTGGTGAGCTCTTTAGCAGATGGTCACACATAATTTTTAATGTGAACCAATAAAATTCCCACCAAGTCCTCAAGATATTCCATTTCATCACCATAATTTTTCCACCCCTGATTAACCAAGAACATACATTGATAAAAAATATTCTTAACTAGTGCGGCAACCATATCATATGCTTTTTTTCCTAGATTGTTCACCCTTTAGCCCCTTGCACAATTTATATATTTCTCTTTCCTTCTCCTTCTTATCCACCACAAGTGTGCAAATAATGGCGCTTAAATCCATAATTCTCCCTAATACTTCAGAGGAAAACTTGTGCAATGCATTTCATACTTGCTCATAAGTCAAGTGGTTTGGGTTAGCTTCTCTGTATGTCATTCCATATTTATTATTCAAGTAAATAGTATTAATGACATGTTCATTTACCTCAAATCCCAGCTTCTTAGATTGATTGTGCAGGTTCCATCTCAACATATTCTTAGTTCTGGATAAACCCCATCTTGGTCTAGTATCTCCCACACATGTAGTTTTTTAGTGGCTACCATGAATTGGAAGTGCATGCGAAGAAAATTCAAAGATTCATCAATTTAGTCCATATGCAGGGACCTTGGGGTTCACCACTTCATTTGTGCCTTCCACTTCATTCTTTGTTTCTTTGAGGTAGAGGTGTAGGTACCTAACCCAAGCTCCTTATCCTCCTTCATCACAAAATTATCACCTTTTTATTTCTCCCCATGATCCTCAAGCCGTACTGGAGAGTCCTCCCTCACAACGACCTTCTTTATCTCTTTTTCTATCATGGTCTCTTTCTTCTTTTCATGAACCTGTTGACACTAAAATTTTCCTCCGTAATTTCTATCTCATTAATATATGTATTAGGAATAGGATGTTGTTAAGTGTAATTAGTAACTTAGCGTCTGATAGAAGATAACGGCGCTGCCAGTATGACACCGCCAATACTGTATAATATGGTAACAGTCAAAGTACAATAGGAATGTTGTGGTAAAAAGTAAATATTTGTCGTAAGTGGTCTGGTAATGTTAAAATGTCAAAGTTTGGGTAAGTAGAGAAGTAGGGCCTACATGATTAGGAATTAGAAATATTATATTGGTAATAAGGACAAGGAGTGAGGTCATAATATTTTGTGTATTTTATTTGTAAAAATTCTAAAAATGTGGAACCCATGTAAAATGATAAGGTTTATCTTATCTTAAAAGATAAGCTTACATGTACAAATAAGAGTTAAGGTATGGAATATGATTCGTCAGAGTGGATTTCTTATCCTATCTTAGAGATAAGATGGATAATCCTGGAAGTTCTATAAATAGAGAGGCCACCCCCCTCATTTAGCATAGAAGGAAGTAGTGAGAAATATTGTAGGAAGTGTGCAAAGGAAGCCATCAGTTTAAAGGTGTGTTGAAGAAGCCATTAAGAGGTGTAATTGTAAAGTTTCTCCCATAGTCTTGGTGAAAGGCAAGTGAAGTCAATAACACTTGAATTACCTCATGGGTGAGATTGTAACAATTTCATGTTAATATTATAATTTACTTTGATATTTCAGATTTGTCATCGTTCCGTCTTATCATAGTCGATAGTATTCTTGTGTTACGTTTGTTGCTTTGTTTCCAGATTACATCCACCAAACTAAAGGCTGTGCATTAGTAAATAATCATAGCACGAGGAGTTCCCGGTGAAGAATTCTCATAGTGCTGGATTGGTGATGACATTTTGGTTCCGTTGCCGGGACCATTCCTCGTTGGTGGATTTTCTGGAGAGATATTCCCACTTAGTCAAAATCAATTGGAGGGTAACCATATTTTTACTGTGCATAGTAGTTACCATGGTAAAGTCATTTTTACTGTGAATAGTAGTTACCATGGTAAAGTCATTTTTGTTGTGAATAGTTTTTATCACTGTAAAGTCACTTTTTACCGTGAATAATATTTACCTCAGTAAGTCAAGTTTTACCATAGTTACCGTGGTCATTTCTATTTTACTGTAGAAAGGTGTAAAGTCACTTTCTATTACAGTGATTCCAATTATTTGTGCACATAAGTCTTGTTGATTGTACTTGTGGGTTGGTATTTTATGGTGGTTAATTTTGAAAATGGGAAAGATTCCTATTTTTTCAGCTCAATATAATGAAGATGCTTCTTCTTTCATTCAAGAGTTTAAACGATCTTGTATTTGTAATGGCCTCATAAGAAGGGAACAATGGACTGAATTTTTTCCTACCTTTTTGGATGGTTCAGCACTTAGGTGGTTTGAAACACTAGGTGATAATGTGAAAAATTCATGGGATTTATTAACTGAAAGTTTTCTTGAAGAATTTAGTGAACAACAGAAATATGTAGATCTCATGATCGAGATCACAAAGCTATCCCAAGGAGAGAAGGAGAAGATAAGGGATTATCATGCTCGTGTTCTAGAGCTAAGGAGGAAGCTCGATGCCCAGATCCGGAAGGAAGGATTAGCGGATGGGTTGATGAAAGGCATGGATAATCTCCTATGTAAGCACTTCATTCTTGGGATGAAGCCAGAGATCAGACAATGAGTGAAGTATGACTACCTAGCTACCATTGAACAAGCAAAGGAGATTGCAAGAAGGTAAGAAGAAAGCATGGAAGAGGAGCCCAAAGAAATTGTTGCTAAAGTAGAGCCTACACCAGCACCTTTGGTCTAGAATCCACTATTGAGTATGAAGATCTGCTCAAAAAGATGGGTCAGTTAACTATTAATCTTCTTCAAGGAAAAGAATTTAGTTCTCAGGGAGGAGATAGAGGTCCAAAAAGAAATATTTCTGAAGTTGTATGTTATGGTTGTTATAAAAAGGGTCATTATAAGTATAATTGTTCAGATAGAGCTTCTACATCTGGTAAAGGAGATAATGATAAAGGAAAAGCACCTGTGAATTCTTTTGATGTAGTAGATACGAGCAGAAATAATGAAGTAGATGTTTTTGTAACAAAAAGAAAGAAAGAAAAAGATAATCAAGATGGAAATGATCCTAAGAAGATGAAAGGAGAAACTAGTAAGAAACATAGGAGAAGAAAGTTGGGTGTGCAGGATTTTCTAATTTCACAGGGGCAAGGACCATACTCCATCTTGGAAGATCTATCCAAAAGGCCTGCAAATATTACATATGGTCAACTCTTGGCTATGTCTTCTGAGAAGAGGTGGGAGTTGCGAAGTGGACTCAATGCTCGACGAAGGAAGGAGGTTGAGGTCCCTGTTTTGGAGGTAGAGGCGGATCCCTATGCTCCACAAGCTGAGGTATTATGTAATGGTATTTCAATTCATGATGTCTTAGTTGATGGAGGTGCTGCAGTTAATGTAATGACCGAGTCTGTAATGAATATGTTGGGTTTAAAAATTGATCACCCTTCAACACTTATGTTAAGGTCATTAAATAAAGGAAAAACTAAACTAGAAGGTGTAGTTTCAAATGTGGCAATATCTGTTATGGGTGTTGTATGTGTGGTATACTTTCAGGTGATGAAAAATGGTACTGTTGCATACCCAATGCTGCTGGGAAGACCATAGCTAAGGAGAGTTCATGTAAGAAACTACTGGAATGAAGGTTTTATGACACTTGGATGTGGTAGAGAGAGGTGAAGATAAACGTGATCCCTCGACATCATAAGGTAGAACCTATGGATTCAAGTGATGAAACTGATGATTGGACATCCTCTGATTACTCTAGTACCAGTGAAGTGGACACTGAAGATGAAGAAAGTGAGGTGGATGTTTTAGTCATGGATATCCTTCCAGTCACACCAACTCATGACCCCATAAAATTATTTGAAGAAGAAGTTGATGATCGTCTCCAACAAAGAAATCTTGGTGATGTTGTGATGGAGAGTGAGAAGGAATCCTACCTCCAGCTCTTTCAAAGGTACATACACCTATTCACTTTTGATTACAAGGAACTCTATCAAGTAAGTTGGGTAGAACATTCTATTGAGCTGGTAAATGGTGCTAAGCCCATAAAGCAAATGCCATATAGAATGAATCCTAATTTTTCCAAGACTGTAAAAGAAGAAATAGATAAGTTGCTTGATGCAGGATTCATATTTGCTGTGGAGAATTCAGAATGGGTTTCTCCCATTGTGATCTCAATAAAAAAGAATGGGAAGCTACGCATTTGTGTTTATTACAGGAAGCTCAATAAGGCAACAAAGAAGGATCATTACCCTCTTCCATTTTTAGATCTGATCTTGGACGAAGTAGCTGGCCAGGAGTGCTATAGTTTTGTTGATGGATATAGCGGCTACAACCAAGTTCATATAGCAGAGAAAGATCAGCTGAAGACCATGTTCACCACTCCTTGGGGAAAATTTGTTTATAGAGTTATGCCTTTTGGGTTGTGTAATGCTCCGGCAACATTCCAGCGTTTGATAAATATGGTGTTCGAACCCTACATTGGGACCTTCATCAGAGTATTTATGGATGATTTTTGCATCTATGGGAGCAAGTTGGACCACCTGCACCAAATGGAGATAGCATTTCAAAGGGTAGATGAAGCACAAGCCTCATTAAACCCTACAAAGTGTGTCTTTGGATGTTCTAAAGGCATTTTGTTAGGGCATGTTGTATCTAGAGATGGTATTGGTACTGATCCTGATAAAGTTTCAAAAATCAAAGATTTACCATTTCCTATGAATAGAAGTAGGTTGAGATCATTTTTAGGCCATGTGGGTTACTATAGAAGGTTCATCAAGAATTTCTCAAAGATTGCACAACCACTAACCTAGTTCTTGAAGAAGGATCTTGGATGCAGGTTATCACTGGCCCACTCTTTTTAAAGATTGTTATAATTATTGTAAGACATGTGATATTTGTCAAACACATGGTAATCGTAAGACTTCCTCAGATCTATTATGTCCTATTCTTCCACTTTGTCCCTTTGAAAAGTGGGGAATAGACATTGTAGGTCCACTTCCAACCACCTCACGCCAAAATAAGTATATTGTAGTTGCCACAGATTATTTAACCAAGTGGGTTGAAGCTAGGCCATTGAAAACAACTTCCATGGATGAAGTGGCAAGGTTCATATATGAACGCATTGTCACTAGATTTGGTTGTCCATTAGAAATTGTAACAGATCAAGGAATCCACTTCATTAATGAGGTGGTAGAAGCCCTAGTCAATAAGTTTTCTATTAAGCACAGGAAGGCAACAACATACAAGCCAAGCACAAATGGACAGGTGGAACGAACAAATTTTGTGTGGTGTCAAATTCTAGCAAAAGATGCAGCATTGCAGGTAAATAAATGGGATAAAAGGATTCATGCAGCATTGTGGGCATATAGGGCAACATCAAAGTCAGCAACAGGATACTCCCCATTTCAGTTGGCCTATGGCATTGATCCAGTTCTTCCTATTGATTTTGATATTCCCACTGTGAGAGTTATGAAAAATGAAAGGATGGATGAAAGTGATTCAGTAAAAGAAAGGTTGGTACATCTTCATTTACTAGAGGAAATGAGGGAAATAGCTAAGGATACAAGCTATAAGAAGAAAATGAAGCAGAAGGAATACTTTGATCAAAAGATCCAGTGGTCTCCATTTCATGTGCATGACTTGGTTCTAGTATATGATTCCCGATACAAAAAAAGAAGACAGAGAAAATTTCTTCCAAAATGGATGGGGCCCTACAAAATAGCATTTGTGCATGAAAATGGTACGTACCGACTAGAGGAATTGGATGGCACTCCCATTACAAAATGGGTCAACCATGACAAGTTGAAGATTTTCCAAGCACCAGAATAGTCTACTCCAAGGATGGAGTAGAAGCTAGGAAGGGGGAAGATGTCGACACTAAAATTTTCCTCCATAATTTCTATCTCATTAATGTATGTATTATGAATAGGATGTTGTTAAGTGTAATTAGTAGTAGCGTCCGATAGAAGATAACGGCGCTGCCAGTACGATGCCGCCAATAATGTATAGTATGGTAACAGTCAAAGTACAACAGGAATGTTGTGGTAAAAAGTAAATATTTGTCGTAAGTGGTTCGGTAATGTTAAAATGTCAAAGTTTGGGTAAGTAGAGAAGTAGGGTCTACATGATTAGGAATTAGAAATATTATATTAGTAATAAGGACAAGGAGTGAGGTCATAAATATTTTGTGTATTTTATTTGTTAAATGTCTAAAAATGTGGAACCCATGTAAAATGATAAGGTTTATCTTATCTTAAAAGATAAGCTTACATGTACAGATAAGAGTTAAGGTATGGAATATGATTCGTTAGAGTGGATTTCTTATCCTATCTTAAAGATAAGATGGATAAGCCTGGAAGTTCTATAAATAGAGAGGCCACCCCCCTCATTTAGCATAGAAGGAAGTAGTGAGAAATATTGTATGAAGTGTGTAAAGGAAGCCATCAGTTTAAAGGTGTGTTGAAGAAGCCATTAAGAGGTGTAATTGTAAAGTTTCTCCCATAGTATTGGTGGAAGGCAAGTGAAGTCAATAACACTTGAAGTACCTCATGGGTAAGATTGTAACAATTTCATGTTAATATTATAATTTACTTTGATATTTCAGATTTTTCATCATTCCATCTTATCATAGTCGATGGTATTCTTATGTTATGTTTGTTGTTTTGTTTCCAGATTACATCCACCAAACTAAAGGTTGTGCATTAGTAAATAATCATAGCACGAGGAGTTCCAGGTGAAGAATTATCATAGTGCCAGATTGGTGATGACAAACCTGTTATGTTGCCTTCTCTTACTTACCTCTCCACAAGGATCCCTCCATAACTCCCAAGCACTTCTAGTTTGAAAACACTCCACGTCACTTCTAATATATTTTTCACTCTTCAAACTGCTTAGCAGTAATTTGATTTATTCAAAAGAAAGGTAGCCAAATGAATACCCTAACCCCCTTATTTATACTTTTTATGACATTATTTTTCCTTTGACCCACACATTTTTAGTCACTTTTTAACAATTATTTTTTCCATTTAATGTTAACTTCCATGACTTCACATCCTGCGTAGTAGTCGTAACCTTCTGGCACGCTAATACTACTTCTCTAGCTCAAGCCTCCTTCATGCACTTCCCTATGCCAAAGTACAAAACCTCTACGCCATATCCCAAGTATTTTCCCCTACCACTGCTTATCTCTAGTTACACTACGCGATCACTTTCCCTATGTAGGCTTTAATCATCTCAACATTCCTCAAAACACCTTTTACATAGGACATATAACAACTCTCCCTTTTCCATGCAAACATCCCATAATAAGAGGGCACGAACCATTTTCATCTCTGCACTTCATTCCACTCCACACCAAAAGTATGCACGGTCATTTGTGCATGAAATCACTTAAATAGTAATAAGTTATTGGCGCACAAACATGCTTATTACACCAAAACAAAAATCTTCATTAAAAAGCATAGTGACATGAAAGGAAACACATATTAAAGGAAATATAAGGTAAATGACAATACTTCCTTATTACAAACACCTAGAATACTTATTTATGGTAGGGATTAAACCTACTCTTGTTAAAGTAACTTGGCAACCATGTTCCATCCAATGTTTGCAAGTGGAAATATTCTAAATCAAGTATGTACATTACAACATATGGTCCCAACCAATGCACTTGGAACTTTCCAAGGTTGCACAAAAACTTGGAATCATAAATAAACACCATCTCTCAAACCTCAAACTGTTTATTATTTATGTGCCTATCATGTCATAACTTGTGTCTTACCTTTTACTGTCTTCCGACTCTAATGTGCTATGACATTTTTCTATTCTAACTACATAAAATTAGCAATGCGTACTTCAAGTGATTTCTCATCATCCAGTCCTCCTGTGTGTAATATACGGATAGGTTACCACGAATTCCATAGGTAAAACAACCTTTTTGCCAAACACCAACCGAAAGGGTGTGGCCTTATTCAACCTCTTGTAGGTTTCTTTGTATACGCAAAGTACTATAGAGAATTTATCATCCCAATACTTCCTTCCAACAACACAAATCTTAGTCAATGTGTGTCTCAATATTTTATTGAAAGCCTCAACAGTCCCATTGGCCTATGGGTGATATGGTGTTATATTATGGTGTACCATGATAAATTTGGCCAGTAATATTCTAATAGTATCATTTAAGAAATGAGTACCTCTATCACTGGTCAAGCTCAGTGGACATCCATACCTATTGATGAAGTTCTCCCATAAGAACATTGTTGCACTAGCTTTCATGTAATCCTTTGTAGGCACTACTTCTTCACACCTTGGTAGATAATTTGTGCAAGTTACAATGTTGTGTGATCCAGTCCTGCACGCGAGTGGGGAAATAGGACCCAAAAATTCAATCACTCATTTCTCAAAAGGTTCTTCACTGACTATAGGCCTCAAATGCAATTCATCTCTATGCCTAGTCTTTCCAAGGCACTAACAATGATCAAAACCCTTGTTATACTCTTTAGCATCCTTATTAAATGTTTCCCACCACAAACCAGCCATCAAAATTTTGCACACGGTAGTAGTTTTTGTATAATGTCCCCCAAGATGCTGTTATGAGCCTCCTCCTTAATAGCTTCATCCTCATGCTCAAGTGCACACCAATGCAAAACCTCATCCCGACCTAGCTTGTATAGATATTAACTGATCAACATGTAAGGTGAAAATTGAATGAAAATCTTCTTCTTCTCTATACTCTTAATTCCTTCAAGCACCACGTTAGTACGTAAAAATACAATAATATACTCCAAATTAGAGGGTCCATTGTTGAATCTAAACAAATGTGAATCTAGATTTATGTCCTCAATGCTCTGCATGTCCTCTCCTGAATTAATCCTTGACAAATGATCAAGGATTGAATTACTTTTCCCTAGTTTTACCACAACTGTAATGTCCAATTCCTAAAATAAAAGATTCTAATGAAATATGAGCCCTTACAAAATGAGCTTATTAACCAAGTACTTAAGTTCCATGTGATGTATATAAAATATAATTGGAGTTATAACCAAGTATCGTCTAAACTTATGTAGCACATAAATCATAGACAATGATTCACGCTTTGTACTGGTATAATTCTTCTCAGCTAGTGTCAGCTTCCCGCTTGAAAAATAGATAGGATGATTAGCAATACCATATCTAGGATGTGTTAATATTGTGCCAATGGCCATGCTAGAGGTATAAACATGCACATTAAACATATTATCCAAGGAGGGAAAGTGCAGTATGGGTGCATAAGTAATTCTTTCCTTCAATTTCTCAAATTTTATTTGTTGCACCTCATTCCAATGGAACTTTCCTTTACTCTTCAAAATTCTTCCTAGGGTGCCGAAATCTTAGCATACCCCTTAATTAAATTCCTATAGTAATTTTTATGTCCTAAGAACCCATGCACCTTGCTCTTATTGGTAGGATCCTCTAAGCCCAAAATAATAACAACCTTAGTAGGATCTACCAATAGGACTTCTTTGCAAAAAATATGTCCCAACAAAGTTTCAAAGGGTGTAGCAAAGATACACTTCTTAATGTTCAAATAAATTTTTATCTTCCTACATATCTCAAACATGAGTCTCAATTTTTCACAATGATCTTTTTCCAGTCCATACAAAATTCAATCATCCAAATAAACCTATAAAAACTTATGTATAAATTCTTCAAATTCTTGTACAACAATGCACAGAAATACTGCAGGCGCATACTTCAATAAAAAAGGCATAACTATGTATGCAAAAATTCCCCACTTAATGGTGAAAGTTGGATTTTATTGATCTTCTTGAGAAATCTACACTTGATGATAACCAGAGAATCCATCAGTCAAAAGGTAAATTTTGCACCCTTCACGCCCTCCAATATCTCCTTAATAAAAGGTGTGGGAAAACTATGTATCACACAAGAAGAATTAAATTCCCTGTATTCCACACATATCCTTATCCTACCATCCTTCTTTATGTTTATTACCATGGGGCTAACCTACTATGATTCCTCACTAGGCTCAATGATCCCAAATTGCAATATCTTATCAATTTCTTCCTTAACTTTTACGCGTAGATTAGGATTTATCCTGTAAGGAATATTCCTAACCGGGTGCACACATTCCTTTAATTTGATCCTCATCTCACCCAAAGAGGGATGCAATCCCTTTGGCTCATTATAACCTCACGTAAATAAATCATGGAAGTCACGTAGTAGCTCAATAATCTTATAAATCTCATGTTTAGAAAAATTGTCAACAATAGTCAAAATTCTAAACGTGATGCGAAGAAAAATCCTTCCCATGAAATTTTTAGATATATGAGGGTACATTGTTCCTAAGAAACCTAGTAGAGAAGGTGATTCTCACTTCTCACCACTCCAACATGTTATTTTTTTGTGTAGTCCACTAGCGCGAAGTTATCCTGTGTAGGGTATAAACCAACATATTTCTTCTCTCAACTTGATCTGTCTACTGAGCTTCCATGACGCACATAAATACATCAGGGTTTCCTTCATCAGTATTCCAGGGTAGTTATACCCCAAATAATGAACAATGCGTTACCTAATCATGCTCGTAACCGTGTTCTTGATTTCCCTCCTGATCATTTCATACATTCCATGTGCCTAGTTATCACATGCAACATTGGTTATATCTCTCATAGACTGAGCATCATCCCACTGAATAATAGATTCCTTAGATGGCTTGAGAATTTTAGTATCTCTAACTATACACACGTATATCCTATTCAAATCCCCTTCACTCAAAGGTCCTACATAAGGTGAAGGTTTATCATTTGTCAAATTAATAATCACGTGTTCTTCTTTGTTCTCAAAACTGAAGCAACCTTTATGAAAGCGTAGATCAACATTATTTACATAGAACCAAGGGTTCCCAAGAAATTCTAGAAAACTATCTGCTTTGAAAATCATGAAGACCTCAAAGTCCCCAATAAACTTGGTCCCTTGTATAGTAATAGTGGCATCCTTCAATACTCCAATGGGCGTGGATTTAGTCATGTTCTCCATATTCAACATATTTGAAGATGGTTATAATGGTTTCTTCCCCATATGATTCCACGCATCCAAAGTGAGTATATTTATTTTTTCACCTATATTAATCAGCATGTTACTCAACAACCATCCATCAAGAACTGCATTCAAATTTATCTCTTTATCATAGTCAAGAGCATGAGGTGCTAAGTTTGCATGTAATATCTATCTCTCAAGATCAACCCCAACACATGAAACCTTCTCCCTTAACCATTCACATAATAAAGTAATGATGTTGTCTTGGAGTAACATATTATAAACCTCCTTTAAGTCATCAACTTCTTTCTAAGGTACCTCAACTTCCTTTTCCTACTTCAGCTTCTGAAACTTCTCCTTCAATCATTGTATCTCACTTTGTAAGTTTCTAATAGCCTTTATAGTTTCCTGATAGAATTTATTCTTATAGAAATGATCTGGATACTTTTCATGCAATAACTCTTATTTTTTATTAATAGGTTTCTACTTTGGAGTCTCATGAGCATGCGCAACATCAGTGCCTATAGTTACCAACACATGTATCATCTCAGGGTCAAGTGCTAAATTTGGCATCCACTGATCTTCAATAATGCATTGTACTCTAACCATTCCTGTGCCCTTATCTTGCTTGTGTTGTTTGCTCATATGCTCATACAAATACAAGCATTACTTAAACTTGTGATTATTTCCACGTCAGGAGTGAATAATGTTATGAGGACATTCAATCCTCTAATGATCAGAGGATTTGCATGTAAAATAGGTTCCTCATGGGAAATCACCTCTCCCACCTCCGCAACCTCTGCCTCTAAATCCTATGTGATAAACTCTTCCTCTACCACCTCCATCAGAGTTTCCTTCATTTTGGTTATGATTATGATGTTAACCTTGTTCCTTAGAATTGTTTGCAACACTGGTTTGATGTACACCAGTTTCAATGGCATCATGAATCTGATCAGTCAATCTACAATTCTCTATGTCATGAGTGGTAGATTTACAAATCTTAAAACAAGAAGACACATTCTTCCTGATTGCACGCTGCAACAGGGGAAACCTAATTTAATCATGATCCAAATGAAATATCTCACAATAAAACAACATGGCACACACCTATTATGATGGAAAATATCCTTATTATGTCCTTCTACCTCACAATCCGTACACCAAATACCACTACACGTATCATGGGCTGAATTAGCTGACAATTTTTCTAACTTTTTATCCATAGATGCAATCAACATGTAGAGCTACCTATAAATCCTCGTGTAGATATATAAATGTATGATGAGAAAGAACCCTTCTGAAAGGTGTGATCAAACTTCCACAAAACCACTATGCATGTTGGCTAGGATGAATATCATAAGACAACTTTGATAAAAAAAAGTTTTAAAATGTGCATCATACTCCCTTATGCTCTTAGGCATGCCCTACTTAATGTCCATCAGCACGTTGATGATTTTTTTTTTAAAATCAAGTATATGGAACTCAATTAAGAAAGTATCATGCAACATGTTGTAGTCTACACAAATCTGGTTTGGATCGTACTTCATATACCAACTATGCATGCACCGTTACAAATTAGTAGTAAACTAACTTTCCTTACGCTTAGGAACTATGTTTCCCTTAGCATGCCATAGTATCTCACACACATGTACATTCCCAACCACATATTCAATTCCTCTGTATTATTATAGGATAAGATACATCTCGTAATAAACTTGATGGGGTTGGTGCAGACTGTGCCCACCAGATCCACTAGACTGCAAACCACCTAATCCTCCTGATCCTCCCCCTGTAGTGAGCACCGGACCAGAGGGTGTGCTTCCTTGTGTTATAATAGTATTACTAAATTGAACCCCCATGGTCTGTGAAGTGGTAGTACTTCTAGATGTGGTGCTAAGGTTTTGCGTGTTTAAACTCTTTCCAGATGACACACCAAAAAATATACCCCCAACCATACCTCCAAATAACAAAGATGACATTTGTGCCACCATATATGAATGACTATCTGATTAAATCCTATACACAATGGAAAAT
Source organism: Taxus chinensis (assembly GCA_019776745.2). Classification (NCBI taxonomy): domain Eukaryota; kingdom Viridiplantae; phylum Streptophyta; class Pinopsida; order Cupressales; family Taxaceae; genus Taxus; species Taxus chinensis. The sequence continues at coordinate 309,675,246 of CM034156.1, read as the reverse complement.
GAAATCTACCTGTCACTACTTTTTCACAAACACTAGCTTGCTTATCAACAACTATTTCAAGAACTGAAACACCAAGCACAAGGGCTAGGTCACTAGGTGGGATTAGTTACGTGCTTGTAGTCCTTATACTTTCTTCCTATTCCCTCTCATCTGAATCCAAGAGGAGTTACCTTCTATGATTACCCAAATGGAAGAGAACCAGATTCTCTGGCTCCATGTCTTCCACATAAGCTATAAATCCTTCGTGAGCCATCTCTCTCTACAACACCATTTGCACCTCAATATCTCGCTACTTCGTTAATTCCCTCTCTTGCGATTCATTATACTTAAGTTTTCTTTCTTCTCTCTGATGTTCTACTTCCATGTCTACCAAATTTCACCACACCTTCTCTTTCCCCTACATGCAGTGGGGTTTAGCTAGCCACAAGTCACTCTTCCAAATATAGAGTTGTAATCATGATCTTAAATACTAAGAGGATAGTGCACAAATAAGATCCTCTCGGTTCATACAAGAATTGGAACTCAATAACCTATGGATAGGGATAAGTTGACACAAAGTACTCCAACTATTCAAGACACCACTCCACCAATGATATACAATGCATGTCCAAGTCAAATCGACATCATGCAAATTCTAGTAGTCTTCTTGTGTCCAAAAAATTATTCTATGCTTCCAATTTCTTTTCGATGCATATGCTACCATCCACTCATAAAAATCTATAGGAAAAAAACAACAACATCTAATAGAGGTCATGATACATATTTTCTTCAACCCACACGTGTGCATCAAATTCAGGTCCAGTGTTACATCTGTGAGAAAAATCTTCTTCTAAATCATCAACCCAACTTTTAATTAACCTTCATCATGCAACATCCTCGAAACAACTTGAAAAGAGGTCCCAGAAATGGAACTGAAATGTAGTCACTATTTCTTTACCAATATCCTAGACACATTAGCACTTCATCTAGCTAGAAGCTGAATGCTCACCCAAAGCATGAAAAGGTACCAGTTCCCTCATATGATGTCATATTTTCCAAGGAGTTAGCATGAAAGAAGATATATATCATAATAGCAATAGATAACCCAAATGAACTAGATCTAGGCATATAAGTAACATATCATAACCATGTGCAAAAAAAGAAAAAAAAGAATCAATAACATGTTTACCATGTAAGATCTAGTAACAAAGACATCAATAACAAGAATCCATCCATAGAACTCCATTCTATTAATCACCATTAAACATAATAGATGAATACATCAATAGTAACTTCATAAGATTATGTGAATCAGTGAAACATCAACATAACCTCATAATCATTCACGGTATGCTACATCCTCTTTAAGCCATGGAAATCAATACATATATATAGGGGGTGGGGAATTTCCCTTCACCACCCATGCACTCTCCAAAAATAACCCGGATGCTAGAAATATCCATGCGTGTGTTATAAGCCAACTAGATGAGCATAACAACTTGCTAATAATTAATTATCTTCTAATATAAACTGTAGATCTAAGACTATCAATATTGTAATCTTTGCATGATTCTTTAACTTCCTTCACGTGATATCTATCTCAAAATAGACTTTTATTGAAATACAAGTCTTCATGCTCTATTCTTATCTCCAAAACCTTGTTTGACCACTAATCCAACCCTCTATCTTTCCAATTTTTCTCTTGGTTCAAAATTAGGCTAAGTATGGAATACAATCTGTCAGGGTGTGATCCTTCACATGCTATCTATCTTACTCTCGCGTGTGCCTTCACATCCTATCTCCCGTGTTTCAAAATACCTCGCGCCTCTTATACTTATTACCTTTTCTAGGGGTCCAACAGTACTATATGTACTACTGAAGTTCTAAATAATATTTGGAATCTTTATGTTTATTAATTCTAATTACCTGTGATAAAAAATAGTAAGAAACACTTGCACTAGTTGTAATAATAGTGTACTATGTTGTCATTCTTTTATTGACTCAAAAAGATAAAATTTTCAATTATAACTCAACTTACAAAGCAAGTTAAACTCATAATAGAACATCTAATAATATTAAAAATACCCCTAAAATAAATTATGACTTATATTTAACTAAAATATAGACTCATTCAATCCATGAAAAATGTCAACATGTAAGAAGCTTTTCCTGAAATAGAATTATGTAACCTAGTCATGCGTTCAAAGCCTAATTATGGCTCTCTTATATAGAGTGTTCCCTAGGGTCCCTCAAGTATATGGATTGTCATAAAAGTATCATATTTTTAGTTATATTAACTTATAAATTTTCTCCCACCTCTTCAGGGATGGAATTTGTACTTATCCGAAAACTGACAATTGACAATCTATTTTTAGCTTTTTCAGATATTTTAAAGAAATCACTTATTTAGAAATACACAAACACAAAAATATGACTAAAATAAATAATTCCTTGAACATCCTAAAAGTCCATTTTTAGAATATTTATACAAATATAAATTATTTAAATTTAGCAGAATTTCAAATGTTAAAATTATCATCATTTCCAACATAAATATGTGTCATAATTACTTAGAACCTAGATAAATGTTTTCCATAATCACTTAGAACCTAGAGAAATGTATGGCATACTTACTTTGTAGGGTTATTGTAAGTTTCAAAGTACAGATAATTATGGATAATGAATTGTAATTATACGGTAAAAGATGTATGCCCTCAATGATTTAGGGCAAAAATTGATCTAGTGTATGTGGTCATTAGTTGGTGTAACATAGAATAAGATGTCATACATAGAGTTTAATAACACATTGTTATGGGAATGAGATAGTGATGATGGGGAAGGTTACAACATTATGATATTGTTTTAAATGATGGTGCTAAAAACATATAAGGGGAACTCAAGTGATCATGATTTCTATGAATTGATTAATAACATCGGGTGTAAACCTTATTTTGGTGCTAATGTCACTTTCAATATAAATAGGGATGATTACCTATTTTTACCAATTCATTTGTATTGTATAAACAGTTAGATTTGAGCTTTGATATGACAAACTTCTTGAGTAAAGAGGGGAATCATATTCCTATTCAACCTAGGTTGTGACGATCTTGCCAATGGTGGGGCATTGTACTTGGTAAATGCTAAAATTTCATTTTTTTAATGTATTTTCAACAATTCAATTTTTTGTTTAGATAGGATACATACACATGTGAAATTAAAACTTTGGCATCCATGAAGTCATATGCAAGCTAATAAATTCATTTGAGTTTGGAAAACTTTGAACTTTGTGTGGACAATGATGTAATAACATCCAATATCATGATAAATCATATGTCAACTTGAATTATGGTATAATAGAGCCAGTAAATGTTTTGATTCTATAGATAATTTTGTTTTGTTTCTTCAGTTGCAAAATTAAGAAATACATTTATGGAGAATTATGGAGTCTAGTATTACATTTTATAAAGTGTGTTGTTATTTACAAAATGTTTTTTGAATGCACAATCCTTCCATACAGTGTCTGTCGTATTGCACAATATTACAATGAAAAAGTTTGAATATATGTGGAAATATAACCAAAACAACAACTTTAAATACTAATCAACCTCTTATATAACCCAAAAATAATCTCTACATCATCCAAACAAGGCCCAAGAAAACTAGTGATTAAGCTAGTAAAATTGCTTGTGTACTTGATCAAAATGTGCACTCTATGCACCGCTGAACTTCAAAATATTTTTTGTAAGATTGATGGTTATTAAATATGAGTACCCAAGATAAAAAAAATAGTAAAAAACACTTTCAAAAATTTAAATAATGGAGCACTATGGAACATTCCTTTTGGCCATAATTTTATTAATACAAAAATTCTAAAATTAGGAATTACAACTCAACTTCTAAAATAAATTAAGCTAAAAACAAAAATACAAATAATATTAAATTAATCATAAACTAATTTTTAAATTCTAGTTAACTTAACAATAGACTCGTGCAATCCATGGACAAATTCAACATGTAATAATCTTTTCTAGGAATATAATTATGCAAGCTAGGGGTACATTCAAATCCTAATTATAATTCTCTCATAGAGAATGCGCCCAAAGGTCCCTAAAATATAAACATTGTCATAAAATTAGCATATTTCGAGTGATATTAACTTAGAAAGTGTTTCCCACTTCTCTGGGGATGAATACATAAGAATTTGTACTTATATTGAAGCTAACAATTGATAATCTATTTATTTAGCTTTTCAGCTATTTTTAGGAAATCACTGAAAAATCACTTGTTTTTCCTATATGAATAAAAAACATATGATTGAAGTAATTAATTCCTAAAAAATCATAAAACTCTATTTTTAGAGTATTTATAAAATAGAAATCATCTAAATTTAACATAATTTCAAATGTCAAAATGATCAACATTCCCCCTTTTGATGGAAAGGGAAAAAATTGTGATCATATTCTTGAGTCTTCTCAACAACAATAACTTTGTGTGAGTTGATGTAAGGGATTACTATTTATATTTAATATAGGATAATGTAATAATAAAAATTTTATTTGAATTACAATAAAATAAACCACTTCCCAATGTGAAACAATAACCTAAAGTAGACTTCATGTTATTAAGAGAACCTCCCCAATTTGAATTTGAGTATCCAACATGAAATAATGACATTTCACGTATGAAATTAGTACCAAGATCATACATCCCTTTCACATATCTAAAATTTATTTTCATAGCTTGCATGTGTTTGAGTTAAGGCTTTCCCATAAATCTAAAAAATAGTGAAACCCCATAAGTGATATCAGGTCTAGTTAGAGTGAGATACATCAAACCTACTACTATGATTCTAAAAATATTCTCACTAGATAAAGGGATGTCATCAGGTTTCATTAGTTTTTATCCACTTGTAATTGGAGTATCCATAACCTTAGAATTTTGAAATTTGAAATTAAAAAACACTTCTTGGATATACTTTTCTTATCAAATAAATATTTCCTATTTATTTTGATGGAACTCCATATCAAGAAAATACTTTATGATTCCAAAATCAATTTTCTGAATTTATAATTTCATATCTTCTTTGAATTTATACAACATCTCCAAGTACTAATGAAATCATTATCAGTAGGAATATGAATAAGTGTCCAAGTGTTATTCCTCTCAATGGAATCTATCTAAATTTTCATAACATCAACCCACTCTTTCCTTTCACTAGCTTCTTCAAAACTTCTAGGTTCACTAGTCATAGAAGACAAAACAAACATAATATTTTCATCACATGTATAAAAAAAATTGCTTGTAGAGATTTCATTATTGTAATTCATATCTCATAATTTTTATCTAACATTTTATTTTATGAATGTTGATTCAACAACCACTTGTGCTTAAATGGATCTCTAGCAGATGGACAACTAGTCTCTTGTAAAGAGCTAGTATCATTTCTTGTAGCATTCAAATCCTATGTAGGAATTTGTAATTCCTCAAAATATTATTCAATGATCTGACCCATTCAATTATGACCCTTTTATCTACATGATCAAGATCAACCTACATCTCATTATCAAAAAAATTATAAATCCTTGAAATAACTAAAGGTGTACTAGTAGGATTATACAACTTGTATGCTTTTCTTTCATCACTATACCTAATGAAAATAAGAGCTAAAATATTAGGATCTATTTTTTAATATTTTTATCAAGAAAATGAAAAAAAAATATTCAAATACCTTTAAATGAGATACATGCAGTTATGAGCCATACCAAGCCTCATAAGGTGTCATGTCTTTGATTACCATTGTAGGACTCTTGTTTATGATGTAAATTGTAGTCTTTAATACTAAAACCCAAAAACATATTTCCATGTTATTATTTTGTAATCTAGCCCTTGATAATTCAATGATGGACCTATTATTTATTTTATCCACACCATTTTTTTGTGGTGTGTAAGGATTTGTTAACTGCCTCTTGATGCCTTGTGAAGAACAAAACTCATAAAATTCATTATAATAAAATTCTCCACCTCTATCTATTCTTAGGGTTTGGATGGAATGTTCACTTTATTTTTCAGACAAATATTTGAAATTTATATTAAATTGAAAAATATCCACTCTTTTATTTTAACAAAACAACCCAGATAAACATTGGATCATCATCAATGAAAGAAATGAAATACAAATTCTTACTAATACTTATGTAAGACATTATTCCACACAAATTTTAATGGATTAACTCCAAAGGTTTTCTTTATCTCCATTTTATAATAGGTAAATAATCCCTAAGATATTTCCTAATAATACATGACTTGTATGCATCTCTCTTATTTGAATTTATCTTGGGAAGACCTCTTACTATACTCTTTGTGTCAAAATATGAAAACTTTTAAAAATAATATGAGCATATCTTAAATACCACAAAATGTTAACATTATCAATGGTAGAGATAAAATTACATCCTTTAATAAAATTTATCCTTGGAAGAAACATCCTATTATTTTCCATATGGTATTTTCCAATCAATCTATTTCAAAAAATTTAAATTAAAAATTGAACAAACACCATCTTCAAAAAGTAGTTTAAACCCCTTTTCAACTAGTTGTCCAACCCTGATCAAATTATGATTCAAACTTGGAGAAACACACACATAGTTAATTTCACCATTACCTTTACTTGAAGTGATTTTCATTCTACTCTCTCCTTTAATTTGAATTGTTTTTCAATCCCCTAAATGCACTTTAATTTTGAACATATCATCTAGCATGTTAAAACACTCTTTCTAACTTGTCATGTGATTTGAGAAACATGAATCAAGAAGCCACATATTATTGGCATCCTCTTTTCTCATATTACATTTAAAACAAAAATTTGAGTATTTTTTCATGTCACTTTGTTCAACTTGGAGTTTCTTCTTCTCATCCTCTTGATTCACTTGATTGTCAATTTTCTAGAATCTTATATAAAGTGTCCATTTTTTTTGCAATAATGAAAAATAAAGGGTTTCTTACTCTTCCCTATGAAATTTAATTTTTATTTTCCCTTTGAATTAAATTTCATTAAATTTGCTGATTTTTTTTCCCTTGTATTTGAAATTTTAGCATTGGTTTCAAGTACCTCCTATGGATTTCCTATATATACATTCATCTTATCCCCATGGGAAAAATATAACCTACTAATTCATCATCTCTTGTAGTGTTCATGTTCTTACACTCTTTAGGAGTGATCATAATATGCGTTCATATTGGTGTAAAATATCTCAAAATATTTCTAAACATCATTTTATCTTCAATGGTTTCTCCATAAACCCTCACTATATGAATTATATCATTTAGTATTATGCAAAAGTCTCCCACGCCTTCTCTTTCTAATATTCTTAAATTTTTAAAGTTCATTTTAAAGGTTTAGAGTTTTTATTCTCTTACCTTAACAGAGCCTTGATTTGGAGTCTCCAAGGTAACCCATGCTTCATGAGCATTTTCCTAGCTAATAATTATTGAGTAGATGCTAGAATCTATAACACTTTGAAGATAAGAAATCGATTGAAAATATTCCTTCTCTTCATCCCTTACTCTAATCAAGAAAATTTGATTCATCAGATCATTGTAGTCATTGAAAATATTGTCCTAAAATACCTTCCAAACAATATTTCTCTTCAAATCATCCCTCTAATACTCAAATTTTTCTACTTTGAAAATAGGGATATTTATAGAAGCAAATTTCATAGAATCCATTGCTTGTATAATTAGGCTCTGATACCAAATGAAAAATGTTGAATGGATGTGGAAGGAGATTGAAAAAAATAATAATTATTGATCAACCTATGATATGACCCAAAAATAAGCTCTATGTCATCCAAAAATGCCTAAGAAAACTAGTGATTAAGCTAGTGTAATTACTTTTGTACTTGATGATCAAACTGTGCATTGTATGCACCACCAAAATTAAAAATAGGATTTGTAATATTTTTGGTTATTAAATATGAATACCTATCATAAAAATAGTACAAATGAAATTACACAAATTACAAGAATGGAATGCTATAGTGCCATGCTTTTATTATTACAAAAGATTGAATTTTTCCCTTACAACATAACTTAGAAAGAAACTTCAACTAAAAATGGAACTAATAATAATATTTTTTTTCCCCTAAAATAATTTTGGACAAATAGTGAATGCAAAAAGAGACTGATGTAATCTACAGACAATATATACATATAAGAATTTTTTCCTGGAATAGAATTATGCAAACTAGGCATGTATTCAAAGCCTAATTATAGCTCTCTCCTAGAGAATGTGCCCCAATGTCCCTAAAATATAAGGGTTGTGATAAAATTAGAATATTTATAGTTAACTTAGAAATTTTTTCCCCCCTCTTTGGGGATGACTACAAAAGAATTTTTACTTATCCAGAAACTTAAAATTGATAGTCTATTGTTAGTTTTTTTCTGTTATTAATAAATCAATGAAAATCACTTATTTGGTTCTACATGACTAAAAAACACATGACTATATATAATTCCTAAAATATCCTTAAAGTATATTGTTATAGTATTTCTAATATTATAAATGAACTAAATTTAACAAAATTTCAAATGGAAAAATTTCATCATTCTCAACCTGCAATGCACAACATTGCCCACACAATCCTTTTTATGCCATGGAATTATAGTAGTTTTTTAATTTAAGGAATAAATTATGGAAAAGGATAACTGTTATGTTTGGATATATTGTTGAGTCATTTGATCCATTCATTTGAATTTCATATATTTAGGAGTCTTAAGAGGTGACATGAATGACTATAAAAGTAGATCCGATAACTGTAGATGAGTAGTTCAAGTTTAAGAAAAAAATTATGGGTATACTTAAGGGAAGAGTAGAGATACAAGATTAATGATCATTATGAATAAAAATAATGAATAATCTATGACACAAGAATTAATAGTTAAATGATTTTTGTTCATGTGATTTTACATGACAACATATATGAAATTGTGTAGAAGATTGCATAATTGGTTATTGGTCTAATGTTGCTATTTCTCTAAATAATATATCCCAAATATTTATTTTTATTTATATCTAAGTTCATTTAATCCTTATGTCAATGCATAAAAATTGAAGTTAAATTATTGCTTCCATTGCATTATGGTGGTTATAAGGTTTGTGGTCATCCTTTTATGGATTCCCATACCTTGTCCACATCATTTGGTATTAGAGAAATGATCACTTTCCTTGAGGAGAGGCGTGAAAAATCTTGAAAATTTATAAATTTATGAGTGTGGGTAGTTTAGAAAAAAACAAGACTGGTTGATTAGATGACAAAAATGAACTTTACTATAAATATGAAAATACAGAGGATCCTAGGAAGTTAAATTTTGCATGCAAAAATTTAAAAGTTCATGTGTCCCTTTAATGAGAACATATTTAGACCAACTAAGTGAAATGAGGAGAGAAAAAGATCAAGGCTTCAGACATGTTGGTAGTGAAGCTCAAAATGAATTTTATGTCCACAAATTACTAGTTCATTTATTAATAAGGCTGCAAGGATTCGACAAAGAGAGATTAGTGTGAGGGAATACACATGAATTACACCCATGCATTATTAAAGAAGGGTGTTAGGAGAATGATGTGTATTAAATTTTGAGGTATATAGCTAGATTGCACATAGAAATTCAAAATGGGATCAATATATTGCAAGTTCATTTTTTGAAAGAATCCTATTAGTATGCCTTAGAGGTAGAGGAGAAATTAGTGCATAAACAACATATAACTAACCACAAGAAAGGAAATACCATGTAATATTGTGGATAGAGTAAAAGTAGAGATAATTCTATGATAGGTGAGATTAGGTCATGTTTGATTGTAAAAAGTGAAAGAAAATATCGAGGAGGTGGTGATGCAGATTGAGGAATAGGTTATGCAAGATTTCATGGATTCAATGCAACATGTTACATGTGTGGAGAGACAAGGCATAGATAATATGAACTCCCACCTACCTAAGATGTTGGTAATAAAAGTGAACACATTACGCAAGGAGAAGTAGGTGGATTGACGAGTCATGAAGAAGACCCAAAAATAGGAGAATAATTTATGTTAAAACATGTTGTGTTGAAACAAAATAAAAAATAGGTTGGACCCAATATAAAATAAGTCTATTTGGGAAAACATGCAAGTCAGGAGAAAAATTCTAAAGGAAGTCATGGATAGTGGAAGTATATAATTTGGTTGTAGAAGAAATCATGGATAAGTTGCGTTCAAAGAGGATTAAACATCCAAATTATTATTGAATTTCATGCTTATATAAAGGACATAATATTTTGGTGAAGGAGAAATATCTGGTCAAATTATAGATTGGGATATTTAAGGATGAGGTGATGTATGCAATCATTCTCATGGATGCATGTCATGTTCTACTTGGTAGACCTTAGAAGTTAAAATACAAGGGGCAACATGATGACCACACTAAAAAATACAAAATTAAGGAGTTCGGAGTGAAGTATACTCTAAACCCACTGTGGGAAAAGGGTGAGGAAACACCAAAAAATGATGTTATTTTTAGCTAAGTAATTCCTAAGCTAAGTAGAAAAGTGAATGTTTTACACTAATAGTGTGAAGGAGAGTGTGACAAAAATGGAAAAGGGAGAAGAAAATTTACCTCAATAAGTGAAAAAAATGCTGGAATATTTTGTCACTATTAAGTTACTATAAATTTTATCACCTATGAGATACGTTGGTCACAACATGGATTTAACTCTAGGATCATGTTTTCTGAACAAGGTAACCTACGAGATTACATTGTAGGATAATATAGAGGTAAAAAATTATTTCCAAGGATTTTTGGATAAATGACTTATTAGAGAGAGTCTAACATGTTGATGTGAGTCATTTCCCACATAACATGGCGAGTCATTTCACTTGGGTGAGGTCATGGTTCTAGGTTTCATAGGGGTTATGATAGGCTCGTCAATAGATTCATTACGTGTCAATGTGTTAATGTGTCGTATGGGAGTTAATTTCATTCTAGTAATGTAACTCCCCTTCTCCCCTTGAGGAAGTTTTATTACAGGAACTGGGGGTTACACAACAGCCCCTATTTGTACTGCTTACCTTATTAAGATCTATGAGAGAGGTATATGATATTTTCCCCTTCCAATCTTTACATACAAATTCATAGTTGATGCTCACTATCTCATAGAACCTCGTCATCCTACCGGAGTACAACTCGGTCGATGTTTGTGTTATCATGCATGATCTCCTTGCTTCGTATTTTCACATTCTTCATCATGGTATTAGAACACGTGTTATTGGGATCTGATCTACTCATCATATACCATTTCCCTCTTTCTCTTTGTTTATGATTTTTAGGTTTCATGTGCAAGTGTCGTAAATGGAAATTCCATTTGTCTATTGAATGCATTAATTCATATTTTTCATTTTTTTTGGTGGTTCATGTTTTCTGGGGTTTATTGGATTTCTGAGGTTTGCATTGAGTTTTGGTGTCTTGTTACAGGTTCAAAGGTTTCAAGTATGAAATATTTTTAGTTTTAGGTTTTTTCTTTTTTAAAGTTGTTGAAGCTATTTTTTTGTCCTAGCTCAGCCCAGCTCGCCGATCTAGGAACTAAGTTGGCTCCTCTAGCTCACCCTTTGTCCTCCTACACTGTTTAATAAATTTCCTATACAACTCGACCTTATCATGTTTAGGTTCTCTAAAATGGGTTTTGTGTTGGTATTTGACTCACATTTTACTCCTTTACATTGATCCTTTTCCTTCTTATTTGTCCACCTGATTTTTTATTTGGCTTGCATGTTCCACTTACCTAGCTTGACCCCATATGGCTCATTCAACCTACACATTTCAAGCTCCCTGTTGAACTTGACCTCTCCTACTCTACATGAATGACTTTGTGTTTGGCGTTACATGGCTTTTCCGCCCTCTCACCTTGTGTACTTTCTCCCACCATTTTCTAGTGTAATATGTTCCACACTGTGTCACATCGAGTTTGGGATTTTGATCTCCACTCCTTCCTAATCAACCACCATGGTATCTCATCATACTTATCCCTAGGTTTCTCACAGAGTTCTCCAAGAGTATCACAGACACGCTTCTAACTCACCGTTTGGATGATTTCCAGATTTCCAACATGTGGACTGACCTCTGTTCACCCACCCCATCTTTTCATTCAATGAATCTTCCAACCTTAGTGACACACGTCACTTCGAACTCGACTCATAACAAGGTTCTTCCAATGATGACCTCGAATCAATAGGCCTATTCAATGGCTCACCAACGCATTGCTTGACGTCATCCTATGAGTCAACTCACTGACTATGATGAGATATTTTAGAATCCTCATCATTTAATCTAAAATAATGTCAAAACGAGGTGATTTCTATGGCTATCTGCAAAAGGGGCTAAAGGAAACAACGATCTTAGAGTTCTTTTCTCTAGAATTGAAAATGCTTGAAAGAAAAATTCAATAACAAAAAGTGAATATAATGTAACAAACTGAAATAAATAACTGAAAGAAAATCTAATCTAGAAAAATGAAATAAATAACTAAAATAAAATCTAATCTAAAAAAATGAAATAAATAACTGAAAGTAAATCTAATCTATCAAAGCAAAATGAATAACTGAAAAAATATATAGTAAAAAAATAAAAGGGAAGTTAAAAAAAAAAACAAAAAAAAATACACAAAGAAGATTTAAACAAACTAAGTAAAACAATAATTATCTATTCTAAAAGTAATAAATCATCCTCCTCCTTAGGTAAGAGTGAGCCCTTTCTCTTCCCTCAGAGTTGGGTTAACAAAACTTAAATGAAGATGTTATCAAGAAACTTGAATTGTGAATTTTATAAATCATAAATGATGTTACTAACACCATTCATCTCCTACCACCTTTGCATTGAGGGCTTTGGAGAGATATTTATAACCCATTACTTGGCCAATAATCCAAGATTATATAACTACCTACCTATAATCTTGGGAAAGAATTGATTACATCTTCCACTTTATAATGAGATAAATGTGGAAGGAATTTATTCAAACACTATAACTCTAAGTTTAACTATTTATTTTACTTGCATTTAACTACCTCCACTTGACAAGGAGATAAATATATAAATGATTTAATCAAACACTAAAAATCTAGGTTAAACTATTACTTATTGCACTTAAAAAGGAGACAAACATGGAATATAAAGAATAAAATATTACAAATCTAGATTGAACTAATATTACAAATCTAGATTGAACTATCTCTTCCACATGCACTTAAATAATTATTTCCATTTTCTAATTTTTCTCTTGCATGATTGAATCTTTCAATATGGTAGTTGTCCCATCATATTCTTATCCCTAATTTTCTGATCATTACTATGAATTTAATTTAAATAATATTTTTAATCCTTTTCTGGGTTCGGTGTTCCTTATTGTATGATTTCCAAAACATCTTTAAATTATTATTTTCATTAAGAAATGAGGTTTATATCACAATTCTACTGAACCTATATTTTTTGTCTTATTCACCTTCTTTTAATCTTATTCTATAGAAATTTAAATTAAGATACCTCCTCAATTATTATTTTTGTGTAAAATTAGAGAGACTATTTTTCTCCTAACAATGTGGGGACTAAAAACCTCTCTCAAATTATCATTTGAAGGTCTACAATTTTATTTAGAGAAAATCTAGTGTTGCATGTGTGAGTCTTGCGCTTGAAAACCTTCTGCTGTAAATAATGATATCTTCAAATCCATTATTTCTGTGTAAAAAAAGAGATAGGTTTTTCCTCCTAGAAATAAGAGGAAAAAAAACCTCTCTCAAATTCTTATTTGGATGTCTGAAATTTTAGTTTGAGTGAGTCTTGCGTTGGTTCTACTAGTACTATGTTTGAAACTCTTCTTATTCAAATGATGATATCTTCAAAACCATTATTTTTGTGTGAAAATGGAGAGATATTTTTTCTCCTAGTAATAAAAGCATAAAAAAACCTCTCTCATATTCTCATTTATAGGTCTACAATTTTAGCTATAATAATTTTAGTGTTGATTTTGCGAGTCTTACGCTCCTATCTTTGTGAGTTTTGTTCTCTTAGCTATGTAAGTCTCACTCTCTTAGCTTTATGAGTCTTGTGTTCTTTCTGAATCTTGCGCTCTTAGACATGCAATTCTTATACTTTCTGTAATACATTCTATATATCAAATGACCTTCTCATACACAATAATGCACTCTAACTTACAATAAATATTAGGAAATGAAAACATTCAAATTGCAAAGGAATTTTCAAAGATAGATCAAATATATTCTACATTTAATCTTAAATAAGATATATATTTCTTAATAATACATCTAAATCCACTTTATAAGATAATGAATAATTTTATCTCATGTAATATATGATACTTAGTTTGGTCTCATCACCCCCCCACCCTTAACTTCATGCATGTACTCATGTATGTTATTTAATTTAGTGTATATTTTGATCTTGAGTTCTCTTATTCTTATTCTCTTTTTGTAGAAGAATGATCATTTTTTTCTTCTCACAAAATCAACATGTTTCATTTTATTTTCATTTTAAAATTAACATATGTTTTGTATATATCAACCCTTCTCTTATTTAGTTTTCAAATATATTTGTAGGCTTGTATTTTCTTCTCCCCCACACTTGGCTTCTTGTATGACCATTTTTTTACCCCTTAAAAGAATTTATTTGGTTGATTTATACTTTTTTTTCAACATCTAATTTCTCTCATCTACTGCTATAAGCCTCATTGGAAAATAAATATCTCTTTTGGAAGTGAACTTATCTATAATCAAAAGAACTAATAAATTTATCGAAGAATAAAGTGATAGAATATACCTCGACCATATTTAGAAGTCATCCATGATTTCTTAGTGTTACACAACCTTGATTTCTGTAAATACTAGAGAGAGCAATAAAGAAATTCATATATTTTACTTACAACACCAATATTTTCAACTACAAAGGACTCCAATCTTGCAGATCTGAAGAAATAGAAAATAAGATTCAAAAGACTCCAAAACTTGAGATATGAAGAAATAACAAATCAAATTCAAAAGACTCCATCCTTGAGATCTAAATAAATAGTGAATTAGATTCAAAAGAATCCAACTCTTGAGATTAAAAGAAATAACAAATCAGCTGCAAAAGACTCCAATTCTTTAGATCTAAAAAAATAACAACTTGTATAGAAGATATTTTATCGTAGTTGGAAAAATCAGCCATTTGTTGCTTTTCTACGTTCCCCCCTTTTAAAAAAAGAGCCTCCATTTATTGGTTTTCAAATCTTTCCTTTTTTTATTTTTTGGAAAAGAGATGCCATTTTTTGGTTTTCAAATCATTTCCTTTTTTTTTATAAGATCCGTCATTTGCTATTTTTCAACTCTTTCCTTTTATTTGGAAAAGATCCATCGTTTATTGGTTTTCAACACTTTTCTCTTTCTTGTGCATTCCATCATCATTTAGTTGTTTTTTTTTGCATTGTCAGCTTCTTGCATGATGGTTACAACCTATGGTTGAGATCTGTTTGTTATGAAAAACAATTGCTTCTGTAAAATATTTTCTTCTTTAAGTAGTTAGAGTCAAAAGATAAATGGCAGTTGCATGTTGATGAAAAAAATCTTGAGTTAAAATCAGTGCATGGAATCCATTTTCTTTTAGTAAAATCATTCAATGTGATGTATTATTTTTTATCTATGTATCAAAAAAAATTGTAGGCATTCTTATTCCTCTTTATAGCTCTTCAATCGTAGATATGAGGGTTTCCAACTCTTGGTATACATCATCTAGATCTTCATGCTTTATTTTTTAAACCCTCTATTGCCATGCACGAGCATATATTCCCCTGCAATGATTATTTAATCCTATGAATATTTATTTAACTTAGGGTTTGTATATCTTTTGTGAATATTTAATCCTATGAAGTTAAATAAACTTCTAATCTAAACAAAAGTTTTGTAAGAGATTTATGTTCCATTCACTCAAATTGCTCGAAAGTTACCTATTGTCACTACAAAAAAAATTATATCATTTGAAAGAATGAAGAAATCTAGAGTTTCTCTCACTAAGGCAAAACATTTAACAAAGGAAAAAAAATTAAAACTACTATCTAAAATGATTGCTACACCAATATCTACCCTAAGTTAAAAATTCGTAAGAAGTTCTCGTTCCAGTTACTTTAATGATATGAAGAGTAATTTTCTTTTATAACAAAACCTCTTTTATATCTTCTGAAAAGTAGCAAAATTTTATTTCTAAATGAAAACTTATGAGATTCTTCTCACTAATCTTAACTTAGCAACTTACCCCTATTGACACTTGTCCTTGGCAATGGTGCCAAAAATGATGAGATTCATTGCAATCCTCCTCATTTAATATTATATAATGTCAAAATCAGGTGGTGTCCAAGGTTATCTACAAAAGGAGCTAAAGGAAACAATGATCTTACATTTCTTTTCTCTAAAATTGAAAATTCTTGAAAGAAAATTCAATAACTAAAAGTGAATTTAATCTAATAAAATGAAATAAATAACTGAAAGCCAATCTAATCTAATGAACTAAAATTAAATATTATCTATTAAAGCAAAATGAATAACTGAAAGCAAATAAATAATAGTAAACAAATAAAAGTGAAGCTTTACAAAAAAAAGTAAAATAAAACACACAAAACAGATTTAAACAAACTAAGTAAAAAAATAATGATCTATTCTAAAAAAAATAAACCATCCTTCTTCTTGGGTAAGAGTGGGCCCTTTCTCTTCCCTCAGAGTTGGGTTAATAAACCTAAAATGAATATTTTGTCAAGAAACTTGAATTATGCATTTTATTAATCAGAAATGATGTTACAAAAATAATTCATTTTCTACCACCGTTGTATTGATTGTTTTGGAGAGATATTTATAACTCTTCACTTGGCCAATAATCCAAGTTTATAAAATCATCTACCCATAATCTTGGGCAAGAACTGACTACATCGTCTACTTTATAATGAGATAAATGTCTAAGGAATTTATTCAAACATGACAACTCCAAGTTTAACTAATTATTTTACTTATATTCAACTACTTCTTCTTCCACATGAAAATGAGACAAGTATGGAAGGGATTTAATCAAACACTATAATTATAGGAGTAACTATTACTTTTTTCACTTTAAAAGGAGACAAACGTGGAAGATAATTAATCAAATATTACAATTCTAGATTGAACTATCTCTTCCACATGTACTTGACTACTTCTTTCCATTTGCCAATTTTTCTCTTGCATGATTGAATCTTTCAACACGACAGTTGTCTTGCCATATTCTCATCCCTAATTTTTTTATCATTACTGTAAATTCAATTTGAAGAATATTTTCAAATATATTCTAGGTTTAGTGTTCTTTTTTGTCATATTTTCAAAACATATTGAAATTATTATTTTCATTGAGAAATGAGAGATATTTTACTTCTACCGAACCTATTTTTTTTTGTCTTATTTACCTTCCTTCAACCTTATTCTGTTGAAAATTGAAATGAAGATATCTCATCAATTATTACTATTGTGTAAAAAAAAGATAGGTTTTTAATCCTAACAATAAGAGGAACAAAAACCTCTCTCATATTATCATTTAAAGGTTTGTAGTTTTATTTACATCAAATTTGGTGTTGCATGTGCATGTCCTATACTTGAAACCTTCTGCTTCAAATGATGATATCTTTGAAACCATTATCGATGTGTAAAAATAGAGATAGGTTTTTCCTCCTAGCAATAAGAGGAACAAAAACTTGTCTCAAATCAGGGTAAATTTTAGGGGTGAATATTTGTGAATATGAGAATATTAGGAATTTGGAATTTGGTGGATTTTGTACTACCGCACGGTAGTGTATTCACCAAAATTTTATGTGTCCTAAAAAAATTGAATATGACTTCTCCTTCATGTTTCCACTAAGGCCCAACCAATGTTAGTATATTCACCATCATGTTATAACATTCTAGTATATATAGGATTAATTCTCCATAACATGGTCATAATATTTACATTATAAGCATGTGAAAAATATGAAACTATAAGAATTTTTTTTAAGGAATTAGGATTCAGGAATAAGAGAAAGACTTAAGAGGCAAGTGAAAAAGAGAAATATATCTGTAGACTGTTAAATTTTTGTTTTGGCAGATGGTAAAAGTTATTTGTGTTACCATACAACAATCAAAGTCTTTAATGTTGAACGGTAATAGAAATATTCTACTAGTTGGTAACAATTGTATGTGTTACCGACTGGTAACAATTATATGTGTTACCAGATTGTAAAATTTATCTGTGTTACTGTCTAGTAACATTTTTTATGTTTCCATTCCACAGCTTGCTTTTCCGTTTTACTTCTCTTTTGTGTTGTCATTCATTAGTGTTAATTTTTATTGTTGCATGGTTGGATAAAGTTGTATTGTTGTCAGTATCTTAAACTTCTATATTTTTGTCTCATGTGCAAACTTCAGAATCACCCATTTTATGGCCCCTGCTACAAATGAGAAAATAACTCAAGGAAAAGGAAAATGTGATATGGACATTTCAAACTATTTTAGTCAGCTAACAGTAACCCCAGTGGCAAGATGTACTTTTGAATCTTACTATGATAATATTACTTTAGTTTTTGATTTACTTAGGGATGGTGTAAGAAAATCAATTTATTTAAAATGGAGAAAACAATAGTAGTGATCTTACTCCAGATCAAATTCCTATTCAATAGATTAATTCAATTCAAATTGATAGTACTGATAATCCCATTTCCCATCCAAATCAAAGTTTTGATAAACATTCCAG
This sequence comes from Taxus chinensis, assembly GCA_019776745.2. NCBI lineage: Eukaryota > Viridiplantae > Streptophyta > Pinopsida > Cupressales > Taxaceae > Taxus > Taxus chinensis. The sequence goes on along the minus strand of CM034156.1, from coordinate 309,656,455 downwards.
AAACACACATCAGAAATGTACAAGTGAGAAGTGGACAATATGAAGGAATTATAAATTTGAATGGTCAACCAAATATCCATTCATTGAACCTGTTGAAAAAGAAAATAGTATTGATACTCCTACAAAATATATATGTATTATATGTAGTTGGAAACTAGGCAGATACAAAAAAACTTCAATTGAAGTTGAAAACAATAGAAAAACATTGTGGGAACGTATATGAGTCTAAAAATCAAGATGATGGAACAATAATAAAGACAATTAGATGGAAAACTGAGGAAGATTGTTGACATATAAGATATGCTGCAAAATATGATAATGATCATAAACATCTTTAGGAACTAGCTAAGACAGGTGGAACAATAAAGAATAAATTTGAAAAGGCTACTAATGTAAGTCTTTAAGAAAAACTCATTCAATTTAGAACAATATTTCACATTTTAAAGAAGGGTAGACCAATTTCAGATCTCATTAATTATAAGATATTATTTCAATCTAATGGGTTTCCAAATATTCCAACAACACACTGGTCAGATACTAGTGCATGGGAAATGGAAAAGTGTATGGGAGAAATTGAAATCATTGATTTGAGAGAGAATGTTAAAAATTAAATTTTATCGCATTGTTGATTCATGAGGTTACAGTAGTAGACAATACATCTCGGGTATGTATGTATGTCTACACTTTCAGTTTCAATAACCATTTCATGGAAAATCATCTACTAGATATACACAAAATGATGGAGAACTGCAATGCTGAGAACCTCTTCAAACTTGTTATTTAAAATTTGAAGGAAATAACTAGTATGGATGATCAATCAATCTCTGAAAAGATGATTTGTGTAGGATATGATGGCACATCTGTCATGCAAGGTTAGAAAATTGGACTTCGTATTTATCTACAAACAACTGTAGCCCTTTACATGATACATATTCACTGTATGGCTCACTAAATGAATCTGGCTTACAAGATTGTAAGTAATTTTTAAAATGTTGCTAAATTGGAGCAGATGATATGGGAATTGCATTCATATATGTTAAGCAGTCTTAAAATATTTTTGGAGTTTCAAATATTTTCTATTGGAATAAAAAATGTTAAGAAATTGCTAAAATATGTTGACACAAGATGGATATCATTGTATGGACCAACTTTCAAGATTTTTTAGGAATATAGGTCCTTAGGAAGGTATATGTTCAAGCATCAAAGAGAAGTGGACAAAGCTAAATATTTGTTGTATATCTTGAAATATTTAGAGACATTATTAAATTTATGTGGTATTTTTCCAATGCTGAAGTAAATAAATAGTTTGGTGAAACATGCTTAGGAAAAATCCATATACATTGTTGATTTTATAAAAATGAGGAGACAAGTATGTATGATTTTGGATACCTTATATTGCACCCAAGACTGGATTCAAAAGACAATTTTTAGCATCTTCAAGGTTTTAAATGATACAAAATATCCCAATAACTATTTAAAGTTCAATATCATTGGTCATCTTTGTATTTCTATTGATTGAAAAAATATTCCAATGCACACTTTATACATAGATCCTTATGTAATAGGTTCTAATCTTGAGGAAGTACTAGTGAAAATCTCTCTTTTTGATACTATAATTTCTGATACATGTAAAAATTTGATGAAGATATCTAAAACATTATCTTCTAAAATTAGAGAGCATTTTAAAAATAGTGATTTGTTTGAGGCCATGGGAGTTGTAAATCCCATTTTCTGGAATCTGATGATTGATGAAGAACAAAGAGAAAAAAACTTTAGAAAATCCTTGACTACACTTATGGATCAGTTTTGAAAATATTCAAATGTTGATGGAGGGGAATTAAATGGTATATTGGACAAAAAATTACTCATATCACAGTCACAACATTTTGCATATATAATGTCTGATCAATATAATGTTATTGCTAACCCAACAGAAATGGGAGCTATCACACTATTGTGGAGAAATATGTATCATAGTAGCATTCTACGAGAAAATATAAGTGAATACTTAAAACTATATGAACTCATACAGATAATGATTCTTGGGTCTGTTAAAGATGAGAGGGTATATAGTGTACTTAGATTTTTGAAATTAAAACATTGCAAAAAATGACAAGAATTTGGAAACTTGTTTGAGAATCTATGTTTCAAGATATGGGGTGGACACATTTCCATTTGAAATAGCACTAGCCACAAGGAAATATCATGCAAATTATAGAGTTTTTAATTAGATAGTGAACAATGAAGTATCTAATAATGGTGATATTGACTTGGACTTTGCTAGACAAAAAACTGTAACAGATACAAGAAGTGATGAAGGACCATTCAGGATAGGGTTGTTTTAGCTAGCAAACAATTAAATGTATTCATTTTCTGAAATATATATTATTACTTGATATTTTTCATTTACATATATTTCGCATATAATGTTTGAATTTTTTTTTAATCCCTTCTATATTTTTAATAATGTTTGCAAATAATAGATGGTAGAAAATTAATATTTGTGCAATATGAAAACTGGATGATGTAATAAAATTAAAGTTCAATACTAATAAAGTATGTTCAATATTTGATTTCTCACTATCAATTCCACAGACAACTATTCACAAATATATTATAATCTATATATGTTATTGCGATTATTAAGATTAATAAAAAACATAACGATCTATATCCCATCATAATTATTGGATATAATATTTACATGATGAATCAACTATAAAGATCTACAACAACATGTACATCTAAGTTTTAATTATTGATTTCATACATTTTTTAAGCCAAATTGAAAAATGTAAATCCAGAATCTACAATCTACAATCCATGTATACTATTCATCAGCCACACATTGTACAAGATCAACAATTTGACATAAAGATAATAGTTTCAAATTTCATTTGTCAAATAAAACTATTTACATCTGTGTACATGAATTAGTTAATAATGCAAAGGAAATAAAAGCTAACACCTAATAGCTTAAATACAATGCTAACTAGATCAATATATCATCATGCTTAGAGCTTAAACAAAGCTAATCTATTAACATATCTTCATTAGAACATGAAATGAATATTCAAACTAACATGCTTAACAAAGTAACCTTTATCTATAATTGAATGCTAATGAAATGAACCTATTTACATCCTTAGAAAGCAAACACCTTGATTGTATGCTTGAATCACAAGGTTTCAAGAATGGATTCTTGTCAATCCATGGCTACAAGACCATTTGACATATCTCCATATGAATTCAAACTTGGAAGAATGAATGCAAGAAATGAAAATAGCTAGCTCCTCCAATGAAGAATGCTCTAAGATGATAAAATGGCTATAGGTTAGGCTATATGCTCATTTAGGTGTGTAAAGGTGTAAGTAGAAAGGTAGGAGGAGGGCTCCTTATATAGCCCAATGGATAAAAGAAGCTTTGCATCCCTTTACATGTGGGATAATAGCAAGGTTGAGTTAGTTGTGGATAAGGATGGTTTAGAGAGGGTTGAGTCAACCTTAGGAGAGTTTAGTTTGTCTTTTAGTGACTCATGGGGTTTTAGGGGATTTATTAATTAACCAAAGTGATTAATTAATAGGTGATCAAGCTTGTAGAATCTTTTTAGAAGAATAATTAGTATGATTTAGAGGATAAGAAAGGTTTAATCAAATAAATTATGATTTATTGATCTAATAGAAGATGGAACTTAATTAATTAAGAATAATTAATTAATTTAGGTAGAAAGGGGTTTAATTAACAGAAGGTCATTAATTGTCATCTTTGTTGGATAAAATGGCCAATTAACTAGTGTAATTTATCTAATTAACAATGATAGAAGAGAAAATGTTCTATCTTGACGATATGTTGTCAATTTGTGGGAAACGAAATAATTAGCACAATTTAAGTATTTAAATTACTGGAGATAAATTATAGGTGTCTACATTTCCCCCTCTTTGGGGTGGCATAAGTGACGCCACTTTAAAGATAGTAGACATGTAAAATTTTGAAGGGGTAGAAGAAAAATTTGTAGAAGTGAAATATTCCCCCTCGAGTGTTGATGGAGTGATGAAAGAAGGTGATCGACGATCAAAAAGATGAGAGAAATGGATAGAAGAATGGGGAGGGATAGGATGCCCCATGTGAAGTAGAAGAATACGGTTAATAGGAGACTGATCGAGAAGAAAGAGAGGAAGAGGTCCAGGGAAGAACTAGTCTTACATCCATTGTAGAACTCTCTTTTAGACAAATTTTTTATCATCATTTTTCCAAGGATCTACGACATCGGTCCTTATTAAAAATGTAAGCATACGAAAAAAGTAGAATGGCATGTAAATCCATACTACGAACAATTATCCATTGCTGAAAACACCAACTTAATGCAACATACAAAATGCAACGCAATACGAGAAAGTAAAAGATGCCTAATTCCTTACAACATACATAATGCAATGCAATATGAGAAAGTAAACAAACTAACCTAACAGATAAACATAATGCAACTTTTTTGCTATCAATATTTGATTTGGACCTATGTGAATTGATGACAAGGGTTAAAATATGGTGCCCCAAGAAAGGATACATGCAAGGGGAATAACGAAGGACACTTAGGTCCTACAAAAGGCAATCATGCACTATGAAATAGTACCAATCAATTTGTTGTGCCCCAGAGTACATACATTTTAATCAAACCAACTTTGTTTATGGAGGTAGATCAAGATGATTCATGAGTCATGCACAAGAATAGGCGAGAACCAAAGAGTGATGTTTTGTAGGATAATTTTTATTGTTTTTTATTTTTTAGAAACATATTTGAATGTTTTTTTGATTTTTGGACATATTTGAATGTTTTGGAGTTTTGAAAGTCTATATGAATGTTTTTGTGTTTTTGAAATTTTTCTAAAACTATGTATAGGGAGACAAAGAAGTGTGGATGCCCCTAATGATAGATGGGATGTACAACGGCATAATGCCACACATATGTGAAAGAAAGTGAAGATGTGAAAATTCCCCAGTGATTAATTGGGATTACTCAAAGGAAAACTCTTCACCTATTGAAGGGGGATCAAGACCAATATAAAATAGGTTCAATCATGAGGGAGAAAGGATGCCCCCAGCATAAGATAGCCAAGAAACACATGAGAGAAAGTAAGTGGGAAATTGAATTATTAAAGGGGGAAAAAGGTTTCCACAAACATATCAAAAATTCCATCCTATACACATGGATGTTTTAAAATATTTCCGAAGAATAGAGGATAATATGAAAATATTTCAAAGGCGGTCAATGCAAAAGTGATTAGCCCAAGGTATAAATCTTGAGACAAGACATTTGCTAAAGAAAGATTTTAAAAAAGGTCCAAAATGAAACACTTGGTAATATACTCATCCTGTTTACTCATCGAGGTCTCGTGTGTACATGTGGAAATTAATTACCTTTTGAATAAAAGATTTGATAGATAACACGTGAAGACACTAGCTAATGTGTAGAAATGATTTAGTTTAAAATGTGATTTTTTAATGGATTGTGGAAGGAGATCCATGCATTGCTCTGCTACCATCTAGGCATTCATAGCCTCGATGGATATGCATTTTATTCTAATCACAACATTTCTCTACCACCTGTCATGTGTCTATATCCCTGGTAGAGATTATTGGAAATACCACATGGGAGAGATATATATCAATTTTCTTTTGCTTTGTATCTTTTTTATTTTTGACTAATTGATTTTGATTCTTGTTTTGTTTATTGAAAACTTATTTCAGATCTCTTGTTTTACAAGGGCTTAATAATCACTGATGACTTGATGGAAGGATGTGGAGTTAATTGTAATGAAGACATTGGCTAGTGTCAACAAATATGTCAAAAATTTCTTCACAACAAGTTTATTAGATGATAATTGTGATATGATCTCTAAGAGAACAATTTTTGTTTAATTTACCAAGGCGATAAAATACTAGGGTCAAATAGATACCATAGAGATAAATTTCACAAAATTCATGTGATTAGGATAATCACAATAACATCAAAGGGATGAAAATGGTGGATGACTTGTAGAGGAATATGAAATAAAGGGAAGAAAGACCATCCATCTGTATGCAATACCTGATTGTAATGTTTAATATTTATACCTTTGATTTTGTTTTTGTTTTTTATTAGATAGGTTAAAAAGTAATGATAGGCTCCCAGAGGCCAAGTACTAAAGGTTACATCGTGAAAGAAGAAAAGTTGGACAAACAGGAAAAGGACCCCTAGAGTTAAACAGATTTAACTCCAAAACAAAGAATGGGGTTCAAGAAATAGTGAATAGAAGAGATCTAAGCCATTAAACAACAAAAAACATAGAAAATTTCCTGAAAGTTCGCAGACAGTTTAGAAGAAGTTCTGTTAGTTAGCTTTACTTTTTTTGGAGGGATTAACCTCCCTGGTCTCCTCTTTTGTGCTAGAAATCTAAATTTAGATTCATCTAGGGGTTTTGTGTATGTCCTCCTTAGTGTCATCTTCAAACGCCTCCTCCTTATAAGACTCCTCCTCTTCCTCCTCATTAGAACTAATCCACCTCATTTTCTTCCTCTCTTTTTCCATAGCATCTAGACGAATGCCCAATTCTTGAACCAGAGAATCCAACTGATTGATATCCCCATGGATGCTATTTTGGGCCAAGAAAATTTTCTTAGTGGCTTAGATACTGTCAATCTTTCCCTTTCTCGCCACCAATTTAGTCTCTTATAGGACCTTCCATCTCCAAGTATTGAACTTTGTTCTTCCACATATCAATACCATGCTCTCCTTCCGAGGTAACTTTATCCTTCCCCTTTGATGGACCGGATTCATAATTTTCCATCCCTCTCCCATTCTTCTCATCACCCATCTTCTTAGGACCCAAATTTCCTTCCCTCATTTTGGATAGACACTCAACTAGGGTAATATCCTCCTCCTCTTCAATCGAGGGCATTTGTTTATCTTGTGCTGGATTCCCATTTTGAAACAGGAGAAGAATAAGGCCCTCATGGGTGGGAGAATCTACCTTACTCTATTGGAAATCCCTCACCAAGGTGGTCATAGACATAAAAAGATAGAAAAGGGATATTGAGCAACTTCTTATGTCTAAACATGTTCAGAAATGACAAGTGGTGGGTATATATCTTGTTATAATTACCCTCAAGAGTAAGATACTTCATGATGTGTAGGCATACCTCTCTCCACACCCCAAGAATGTAGGTATGAGTGATACAATTAGTGAAGTAATGGACAGTTTCCTTTCTAACAAAGAAGTATTGATTTGATACTCTCTTTGATTCTTATACTTGAAGATTTGCAGACCTTCTAAGCCCATTCAAGTAGCACGGGCTATGGCTTCCTCCGCCGTTTCTATTCCCATGCCACGAATCATTGTTTTCCCTTCCTTCCACGCTAGTCCAAACTCCATAGTAAGTGAGGGATCATGCCCTTGGATTCTGGTGATAAATTTTCTTAAACCCCCAATTTGATAAAGGTGCCACATGGAATTATCCTCCACAATACACCCATGGATGGGTGGCTCGACTCTGGTTCTATCACCACCCATAGCAGCTAGATAATGCACAACACTTTAAGGTCAGAAATTTTTTAAATTAGACATGTCTTCCCAAGAATAGCTTAAGCCAGACACGCTTTTGTAATATTGGAAAATGAACCCATTATTCTCCCTCACATTACGTAAGGTGAAGTGCTTACAACTTTTCATGATTGATAATATAATTAATATGTGCAGTTATGACCTAACTTTTTTGTTAGACCTTGTAATCATTATTTTGAACTCCCTCATTCACCAATCTATCCGCACAAGGATTGCCTATGTGAGGGATATGAGTAATGATATGGGAATCACAGTACCTAAGGTGTTCTTTAGTATCATTAATAATATTTCCCAAGATCCGATTTTTTTACTAGTCTTACTGATTGCATTTAAAATGAGAAGAGATCCCCCCTCAATAAGGATATGTTTAATTCCTTTCTCCTTTGCAAGACTAACACCCCAGAGAAGAGCTCAAACTTTAGCCACATTGTTGCTCTGAGTCCCCAAAGGACATGCATAGGCTAAGATCCAATCCCAATTATGATCCTTAATAATGCCACCTCCACTAGCTAGGCCAAGGTTACCTTTAGAATCCCCATCAAAATTAAGTTTTACTTTTCCCCTTTCAGGTTTGGACCATAGAATTTTATTGGACAGGAAACTGACTTGAGGTGGAATGAAGGAAAATTGTTTGAGCACTTCCTCTTCTCTACTATAAGAGGCCTTTTTATACTTCACCTTGATTATTTTGGAGTTCTCTTTAATCAAGGAAATTAGCCTAAGACTGACCTTTCTAAAATTGGCCTTCTGATTTTAGAAGATGAGAGAATTTATTTCCTTCCATAAGCTCCAGAAGAAGTGTGGTAGGGCCATTTTCCAGGTAGCCATAAGAAAGGGATACCTAAAAGGGCAATCCCATTGTAGCCAACATTCTTCAATGGAATTAGGACAACCCCATTGGACCTTGAAAATATCCAACACCTTCGACAACACCACTCAAGAGAAGGGGCATGAGATGAGGAGGTGTTTGATTTTTTTTGTAATGTTTTCTCATTTTTTGTATTTTTGAGTTGTTTTATGATTTAAAAAACAAAAATTAATGGTTATCGGAACGAAACATGTCACTATACGTGATAGGATCCAACAATGATGTTCCTGATTTACTTGATAAGAGAGACTAAGCACATTTTCCTATTAAGTGTAATATTATCCCCAATCTCGATGATCGTGGTGATCTCACACTCAACAAATGATTGTGATTTTTGTAAAGCATGGATTTCGTATGCGGGAGCTTGAGTTCCCTATCCATAGGTTTATACACTTTTCACCATACTTTGTAGGTACGTTGGTGTGCATTCGAGAATTGTATTTGATTTTGAATTTTATAATCATTTGATTTGTTGGGAGCTTTAGAGCTCTTTGGTGTTTTGGTCTTACCTTGGTGAAAAACTTGTCTAGGTTTCTTATAAGCTATTGCTTGACTTGTATGATCGTGGGAAGTGGGAGAAGAATGTGGAAATCATGGTGGGATTGCCACAATATTTGGTATAAGAATAATGCTATGGATGAAAATGATACGGTATAATAGATGAAGAAGATGGGGTACCAGGAGGTGAGCCAAAGACAGAAGATGAAGGAATATTAGGATATAGAAGGATAAGGAATAATAGGGCACGACCCATAGCTAGAAGATGATAGGATACTAGGATGTTTCCCAAGAATAGAAGATGATGGACTACTCAAGGGTGACCCATACATAGAAGATAGGGGGCTAGTTAGACATGCGCCAAGAATAGAAGATAGTGGACTACTCAAAAATTTCACACAAATAGCAAAGGGAGGGCTACTTGAAGGTGACCTAAACCTAGAAAAATATGAAGGGATACTTGGCATTGACCCCATATTGATTTAGGAATTGTGATAGAAAAAGAGTGATTTGGGGATGATAAAATAGGTCATGGATCAATGTAAGATCTAGGAGTTTCATCATGTAATGAGGAATGTGAAGATAGAATAATAAGAGGAGGATCAAGTTTCATGATCTGAGGCTCTTCCTTCATTTCTTGATAAAAGGAATCAACCTTTTCCTCACAATACGTGGATGCATCAAAGTCTAAAGAGAATACTTGCTCATAATTTTTTAGAGGGATATCTTCGTGTTCCTCTATAAACACCATTATCACTCCTTTGTTCAAAAATAAATCAATCATTATGGGTTTTCAATCAACCACGATGGTTTTATTAGATGAAAAAGGGCCAACTGGTGTGAGATATTAAGAAGATGTTTGACGATGATTGATAGAAGAAGGTGACTGGGGGATGAAGTAGACATGGATCTAGATGTCTTGGTAGTAGAATAAGGTAGTGTGGACCTACCTAAATGATGGAATATCATCTGTACACTAGTAGGATTATGTCCAAATTCTGTAGATTGTGACGTAGGAGTCAATTCAGACATTTGACTAGAAGGACTTTGAGTCACATGAATCTTAAAAGAAGGAAGAATTCATGGGGGTGAATGGTGAACAAGGTCCTATGAAGAAGGGGAGGAACGTGATTCAAAAATCACATTGGATGAATAATAATAAGGGTCTTGTGAAGAAAGAGAGGAATGAAATTCAATAATTGTATTTGATGTTTGATTTAAGGGATTTGGAGTTGCACGTATCTTCAAAGTAAGAATTTGTTGTTGAGGAAAATGATAAAAGGGGTCCTGTGAAAGAAAGGGAGGACTACAATGTAGGATTCCATAGTAAATGGATGATGAAGAGGTTCCCACAAATAAAGGGGGGACTTAAGAATCACAGTAGAAGTATGATGAAGGAGGTCCTGTGAAGAAGGGGAGGACCATGACTTAGGAGTTGAATTAGATGAATCTGAATAGTAGTTTGGATCTAAATCATCAGAAGAATTAGAGGAAATATTTGGATTGGAATCCTCAAAAGAAGAGGAAATGTTTGGATTAGAATCAGAAGAAGAGTGGGGGGAACCCAAATAATAATTTGGATCAGAAGTTTCCAAACCATACCACCAACTATGAGATGAAGGTGGGGAACAGGTTACCTAGATGGGTTCTCTAGCATGAAGAACAAACCGAGGCTTAGTCATGATGGGCATATTTTTCTGTGAATGCAAAAACTTTGATTCCTTATTGTCATATGTATAAGGGACCTTGTGATAATCAATCATTGTTGGCATGTGTTGGGTTCAAAGGCCTAGACCTAGATTATATGATCAAACTTATTCAAAGTGAAGAAGGTTTCATGTTGATTTGGACAGTATAACGACAACCAACTAGACATTTCGTAAATATGGGGATGTTTGTGTGATTTTCCAAAAGGGAAGAAAAGGAGAACATACATCGTGATGAATCAAGATTTATAATCCAACAACGTTTAGATGCGTAAATGTCAAAGGATTGATTAAAGGATTAAAAGGAAATATTTCCAATGTTTGATTGATGCAAAAGTTTCTTGATAGGAAATGATTTTTCCAAGGTTTGAAAGATGTGTTAAAAAATGATCATGAACTTAGGAAAAAATAAGAAGATCAAGAGGATCAAAGACCCAAAATATTATCCTAGAAATGAATTTATAAGATGGATAAACACAAGGAACAATCATGCAATTTCAAAACAAAAATACAAATTAATGACCAATTAATAATGAATGATAAATAATAAATGTATCAAAGTGATTGTCCTAAATGGATAAGTCAGAATGATGAATAATTATGAGACACAATCATGCAAGGTTTATTCTAAACCAATCAATCAATGAGGTACTTCCTATGTTTGTTTTCAAATGGTAGCTGGTGTTTTAAGATGAATAAAAAAATGTCACCACTTATGTCAAGTTCAAAGAAATGAACAAGGCGTAAGTAATAACAAGAGGTTAATATGATCCCCAAACAAAGTATACTAAAATCAAGCTTGAATCCAATCAAGACCTATATTCCAAAAAGTGGCAGTTATAATCATGAGCAACACAACAATCACACCAAAAAATGTTGACCAAAATTTGTGAAAAATTAAGGTATTAATATCAAGATGATATTGATATAACACGTATAAATGGTAACACTCAACAATTTTCAAAATCAAGGTAGTAATTGAAATCAAATTAAAGTTAATGTATACTAAGAAATTTTTATAGTTTATATAGAATAACCTCACAATATAGATATTTAGGCCAAGTTTGTACAAGAAACAAGATGTAAATACAAAAATGTAGCAGGACGATATAAAAAAGATAACCATTCAAATGAGAATCAAGGTGATGAATCAAGCCTAATAGGAATGACAGTCTTGACTTGGGTATCACGATCAAAAATTCTACTAATGATATGAAAACATATTCACACACTTTAGACATTTAACAACTCAGCCACAAACATGGATGAGCGTAAACGGACATAAAAGTGACGAATACGATCAATTAGCAACATAAGGGTAGTCACTCCTCTCATCAAAAAAGTGTGAAAATAAATTGAAGGAAGTATATAAATTGGTGTTGAAGAGATTTTGGTCTCACTTTGGCAGAGTTTCGCCTTACCTTAGGAAGGGTAAAAACTAAGAAAAAGTAGAACTTTACAATCCTCACGATGAATGATGCGTCATTCAAACTTTGATAGACTCTATCCTTGTTCAAAAAACAAGGTTACAACTCTGAATAAATTCTCTCTCTTTGTGCTAGCTCTCAACTCAAATTGGTTTTGATGTGGTCAAAGTTGGATTTTGGTAAAATATAGTTTCCTAGGTGGTTCAGTCAACTAGGTGTCAAAATTTATCTAAGAGCAAGCTTGATTTACCAAGAAAGTCACACTGAATAATCTTTGGATTAGCTCAACTTTACTTTACCCCCTTCAAGTATAGTGGGAAATAAATACATACATTATGTACTCTCACTGGGGTTGCGATAAAAATAATTGTTGACTCTAAATATTACAAATGTGTATACAAGTCAATTAGGTTGTGTGTATCACTTCCTAGTTTCATCCACAAGGTTCCCTCTTATGTGGATTACTTTAGGGATTCCTAGAACCACCCCCATTGTCATCTTAAGGTGCTTATGCCAAAGGGGTTATGTTATAGTTAATTGGATAGGGATGTACCCTTTTCTGAAACCTACAAATGCAATCTTTATATTTTTAATGTACGATTTTCTTAATCTTATCTCTTACTCTTAGTGTGGTTTAGCTTGAACTCCATTTGGCAATCTGCGAGAAATATTATTAGAAATTTTTTGTCTCGATTTATGCCTTTCTTTTGCAAGCATATCTTTTGGGTCCTGGACATGAAAATTATTAGAATCTATCCACACACAAAAAAATAGGATAAGACATCATTTATTGATTCTCAAGATCATCCTAGGATACGTAAGAGAAGAAAATATGTGACGAAATATCAAACTTAATGCAAATCATCAAATGGAAAAAAACTTGACCTTCAAACACAAAATTTGTTCATTTTAACCAACTTGACATTCACTCCCTTGAGTAAAAAATCAAAGATGAAGTGTCCCATTTTAACCTAAAATTTTAGAAAATTAAAACTAAAAGGTGATTTTGATTCTCAAGATCACCCTAAGGTGCAATAAAAAAGCATACATAACCTTTTAGTTTATCTTATACAAAACATGGAAACTAAAGCATTCATTCAAAAGAATTAAGAAAATTTTGTTAGAAATATAGAGATAAAAGTTGTTTTTGATTCTCAAGATCACCAAAAGGTGCAAGAGAAGAGCATACAAAAGATTTTTTCTTCATCCAGTAAAGCATGGAAAGACAACATCCATCAAACCATTGGATATGTTAAAAGAAAAATACTAGTTTAATAAGAAATGAAAGCCCTTATTTTTTTATGACTTTAAACCACAAATTTATGTTTTCATTGCATATCTCACTTCAATACCTTTCCAATGCAAAAATAATGGAGTCATTTCAATTTTGTAAGAAAACATCATAGCCTCCAAAAGACAGGCTATGTACATAGTTCAGCGTGTGTGTGTGCCCTTCAAAGTGTATGCACTCCAATTTAAGTATGTAGATGCACCTGCTCTTCCAGCATGATGTGTGCCCCCTATGTACAAAGAAGCAGTGATAGTTATGCATACATGTACATAATGACATGTGTGCACTCCCATGTCACTTTTGTGTACACTTGTACCTAGAGATGATGTCAAAACATGGTAAATGATGTAGGAAAGCTCAATTTTTTCTACAAGTTACCTCAAATTTAACAGAGTAATCCATCATAATTAATCCCCTACAAGAGAGACTCAATGCATCATAAAGTTAGTGAAATCATACATAGGAATCTAACACTTATTTCCCACATATCCATGATCAAGGGAAGCTAAATACTTGAGAATAAGTAGACAAAAAATCAACTGAAAATGCAAATGAGACTATGAATCCCGTCCCACCAGACATGCCAAATGTATACATGAATTAGTTAAAAAAGTAAAGGAAATCAAATTTAATGCCTAATAACTTCAATACAATGCTAACTAGATCAATATACCATCATGCTTAGATCTTAAACAAATACTAATCTATTAACATATTTTCATTAGAACATGAAATGAAGATTCAAACTAACATGCTAAAAAAATTAACCTCTATCTCTAATTGAATGATAATGAAATGAAGCCTACTTATATCCTTAGAAATAAAAGGGCTTAATTGTATGCTTGAATACCAATGTTTCAAGAATGGATTCTTTTCAATCCATGGCTACAAGACCACTTGACATATCTCCATATGAACTTCAAACTTGGAAGAATGAATGCAAGAAATGAAAATAGCTAGCTCCTCCAATGAAAAATTCTCTAAGATGATAAAATGGCTATAGCTGAGGATCTATGCTCATTCAGGTGTGTAAAGGTGTAAGTAGAAAGGTATTAGGAGGGATCCTTATATAGACTAATGGATAAAAGAAGCATTGCATCCCTTTACATGTGGGATAGTAAAAATGTTGAGTTAGTTGTGGATAAGGATGGTTTAGAGAGGGTTGAGTCAACCTTAGGAGATTTTGGTTTTTCCTTTAGTGACACATGAGAATTGAAGGGGTGTATTAATTAACCAAAGTTGATTTAATTAATAGCTGAGGTTTGACTTGTACAGATATCCTTAGAATAATAGTGAGAATGATTTGGGGGTTTAGGAAGAGTTTAATCAAATAAATGATGACATTATTGATCTAGTAGAATATGAAACTTAATTGATTAAGAACAATTAATTAATTTAGGTAGAAAGGGGTTTAATTAATGGAAACACATTAAATTTAATATTTGTTCGATAGAAGGGACAATTAAACTAGTGTAATGTAGTTAATTAACAAAGACAGAAGATACTAAAGAAAATAGCTTAACTTTGTTAATATTTTAGAAACAATAAACAACATTGCAAGATTAGCTTTGTTAAGACTGCTCATGCTATTAAAGAAAATATTGAGAGATTCAAACCTCCCAAGAATAAGAAATATTTTGAGAATGAAGAATATATTCTTTCCAACTGGAAGATTGGAGTTGCAAATCTACAGAATATGAATACTTCAAACATTAATAGGTCTTCGATTCATTAGAACCCTCCTGATATTAACTG